>PVJO010002235.1:0-148641 GCA_004026905.1 Hystrix cristata | reverse complement strand
TGTTAGTCTATTTTGTGTTACTATAATAAAATATGTGAAGCTGGGTATTTTATAAACAGTATCTGGCTCACAGTTCTGGAGGTCTAAGAGGATAGTGCCAGCATCCTGGGGAAGGACTCCTGACTATGTCAGAGAAACAGAAAGGGAGCTGGCTGCATACACAAGGGGCCAAATGCATGGAGTAGCCTCACTTTATAACAACCTGCTCTCACAATAGCTGACTCCCAATGACAGTCCTCCACAGCCTAATTACCTTCTATTAGGACTCATCTCAAAAACTGCCACCATCTCAACACTGTCACACTTGGGACCAAGTTCCAGCATATGAACCTTAGGGGGTACACTGAAGCCATAGCAGCTGCCTGTTCTAATCTTTTCCTAATGATAGGTACCACGTAAATATCTATTATGGAACCAGGAGTCATAGCACATGCCTCCCAGCACTCTAGGAGACTGAGGCAAGATCAAGCACAGCCTGGGCAACTTAAAGACTTAGGGAGATCCTTCTAAAAATGAAGAGTAAACAAGGGCTGGGAATGTAGCACAGGGAAAATGTTCAATCCCTAGTACCAAAAAAAAAAAAAAAATTGCATTATGCCATCTGTATGTTAGGCACTTTACATTCATTAATTCCATCAATTCTCACACCAACCCTTGACAGTGAGAATTGTTACTGCTGTTTTACACAGTAGAAGATGGCAGCTCTGAGGAGCTGAGCACGGTTTGAAAGGGACGTTGCACCCCAATAACTGTGCTCCTTTTCCTTGGTGGTGCTGCCTTTGGAGCCCTCCTCCTGCCAAAGCCTTAAGCAAGACTGGATAAACACTTTCTCAGAGATCAGCCCATGCCACCTACTGCTAGCTACACACCTGGCCTCCTCTATTTAAAAAATAAAAACTAAACCTCTTCAATGCACGTATCGATTCCTAAGGAGTTAAGCGCAGTAATGCACAGCTTCGGGGTGGGCGGGGCAGCCAGCGGGCCACATTCTGATGTGTGCTGGTGCTCTGGAACTGGAGCGGTCTCCCAGAGGAGGGGGACGTGGAGGGTGCCCCCTGCTAGGAAGCACCCAGGGATCGCTCAGCCGTCACATGGTCCTGCTGGCAAACTGACGGGTGGTGATAACTTAGCTGGTGGTGGTGTTCACTGGGCACAGTGCTGAGACCTTCTCTCATATTTGGTGAGATGATATTTCAAAACCAGGTCTCCCATGCTTGGCACTACTGTATTTTGTGTCAGATAGCTCTTCCTTGTAAGGGGAGCTTTCCTGTACATTGGAAAATGACTAGCCATCTTCAGTCTTAGCCTCTATGCAAGCAGCATCCCGCACATTCCCGGTTACAACAACCAACAGTGTCCCCAGAAACTGCTAAATGTCTGCTGGGTGAAAACATGCCCCTAGTTGAGGACACTGTTTCAGAGTTTAAATGGATGTCCCTCCAAATGGGTATTTTGAGACCAACTGCCTCTAGTTCAGGCTGGCAGAGCATTGAATGCAGTGCTTGTCAGCTTTCAGTCGGGTCATTCCAGGCCATTCGGCACCATCTGCCTGAAGTTCTGGGTAGCAGGGTCACCCTTGAGGGTTGACCCGCCATACTGCCAGTGCATAACAATAGGAGCCCCACTAATGAAGGACCCAAAACAGAATTAATTGCCCCCAAACCCCTGGGCCTTGGGTATCCCGGGCTGATTTGCTTGGAAACAGCTGCTAGTGGACATAAAACCTTTGAAGAACCCTTTTAAGTCCTGCCTAGCAACTAATTAGGTGTACAATCTTGCAAAGTAACTTAAGCTCTCTAAGGCTGTTTTCTTACATGTAAAATCGGGATAACAGCACTTCTATCACATGGGTTCTTAGGATTAAACGGAATGTTAAATATGAAGTTTCTGCCCATGTGCTAGGCACATAGTAGGCTTAAAAAATCTGAATTGTCTTTGCCCTCTCTTTATATTGCCAAGACAATGATAGGATTTTATCCAGAATAAGACCAATGAGGGCTGTGCAATGAATTCCATCAAAGAGGGGCATGTTATGAATGGGTAGTTGTATTTCCTTCCAAGCATGATGTTTGGAGTTGGCATAATCCAAGCGCTTTGTGAGTTTCCAAGTAATCTCTCCGTGACCATGTACCAGACCTGTTGGATCAAGACCGCTGTCAGAGCACTCATGAAGAAAGGTGCGGGCCCTTCTGCAGGTGTCTGTTCTTGATAAGCTTGTCAGCAGGGGCTTTCAGAGCCTGGCTCATCTGTCAGATGTACAGGTGTGTCTTGGGCTCAGCTTACACCCTGGAGTCAAGGTCACGGTTGCCAGGGTGGAGGAATTTTCCCTGGGGATGGAAGCTTTTATCCACCTGAGCAGCAACCTGCTGCAACCTGGCGCCCACAGAAGGCAACGAATAGGTTTCTTTGCCCTGCATCTGAAAACCAAGAGCCAGAGCTCCTACAAGAAGGATATTATTGCTACAGCCCCTGGGGAAGCAGGCTGGGACGCTCTCAGTGAAGCTGCAGATCACAGGGCATAAAGAACCAGGGAGGCAGATGTGGCTGCCCTGTAGGCTTTCGTGTCTTAGAAAGTACTACCGATTACGCAAAGCCTGGGTGGTTCCAGCCCTGGACATCAGTATTGGATTGCCACTAGTCTTCAATTCTCCTTTTTTCAGGCATGCATTTTCCTACATATCTCCAGAGATACACACACACACGGGGGGGGGGGGGATAAATGAAGATGATACTCGAATCTGAAAACCGCTCTAATGATTGCAATCGGAAAAATCATTTTGATGCAAAAAGAAGCTTTTGGGTGAAATGGAGTCTGAGGGTAATTCCAATTTCATTTAGTCACTTCCTTGTTCTCTCATAGAATCAGCAGAGTCCTAGAATAGTTAACTACAAAATGTTCTGCACATTGCCAGCTTACTGCTGCTGTGGTTGGGGAGACGCAATTATCAAAGTAAGTACAGAAATTTAGGAGTTATGTCCTTCTTTGATGTCACCAGTTCAAGCCAAGCCGTTTGGGCATTCTCCCGTAACAGCCACAGAGGAACAGCCTCCATCACCCGCCAGCTGTGACCCAGCTGGGCTGGGGGCCTTGTAGTGTAAAATTTGTAAAAATTGCCTGATTTGGGCATAGACTCAGCTGAGTTAATGAGGACAGAACTTCAGGTAACCATGTGACATCACCCTCATGCCACAGAATTGTCCCTCTTGGGGATGGTGAATGATAGAAATACATCAACGTTTAAAATTTGAAACTAAAACCTTTTGTGCTCCCCCAGGAAAATGATGAAACCACCAAGAACCCAGCTGAATATCATCTAATAATTAAAAGCACAAACTCTAGAGGTGACTCTGTTTTCCCATCTTAGTTTACCAGCTAAATGAGAACAAGTTATTTACTTTGCCCATGCCTCAGTATCCATGTCTGTAAAGCAGAGGAAATAACAGTACCTGTATTAGTTTCTCAAGGCTACTGTAAAAGATAGTTTAATGAGAAATCTCATGAATAGGCAGCTAGCTAGAGAAAGAGCCTGAAGTAGAGGTGGATGATCAGCTGCATTGATACAAACTAATACAAAAATAGGCAATAAAACTAGGATTTTGACCAAAGAGCCCTTCAGGCAACATGGAATATAACCCCTCCCTACTAAAGGAGTTACAGCCCTTCCCTACTAAATTCCTGAGTTTCAGGGAATTTAAAAATGTAGAATAACTGGTTTTTCTTTAAAACCATGTCTTCCTTTAAACTCTACATACTGAGTAACTGGTTTAGAGAAACTGAGTTTGTTCCGATTGGTCATATTAAACCCACAGAGTCACCTGTGATAGATGGCCACTAAACAACTAAGGGTTTCCCATGCTCTGCTTTTCCATAAAAAGTTCTGGACTGAGGGGCCCCAAGGAGACCCACTTGGGACCCCTTCCAAATGTGAGCTATTTTTCTTCTTATATCTCCAACAAATACTTCCCCATTAACCTCCTTTCTGTCCACAATCTCATTCTTTGACAACAGGCTCAGATGATAGCTGTTTCACTACCATTATTATAATCCAAGTTCCGGAAGTTAGAAGTCTGATATCAAGGTGTCAGCTGGGTTACAGTCTCTCTAGAGGATGTAAGGAAGAGGTCTTCCTCATCTCTTCCTAGCTTCTAGTGGTGGTCACCAATCCTTGGCATTCTTGGACCTATAGCTGCATCATCCATCATCTACTCTGTGCCTCCCTTATCACATGGTGACCTCCCTGCACCTGCATCTTCTCTTCTTGTAAGGACACCAACCATACAATTAGTTTAACTAATTATATCTGCAAAGATCTCATTTCCCAATAAGGTCACCTGGTCAATCTATCTTTTGGGGCAATACAATACAACCACAACAGTACCTCAGGGGTTGTAGTGAGAATTAAATGGATGATATGAAAATAGTTTAGACCAGTGCCTGGCACATAGTATCACATACCGTTAATAATTAACAGTAATATTATTTCTGAAATTTTCAACCAGCTTATAAAGATGGATATTGTTCTTCTTCAATAGAAGAGGAAACCTAGGTTAGAAATTATGCCAGCTAGTTAGTGTCAAAGGGAGAGTTTATTCTGGGTCACTCTGACTTCAGAACTCACGTACTTCCTCTTAAGTCCACTATTGCAGATTGTTCTGGAGTGATCTGTTTTTGCTTCTGTTTTTTAATCATAATCTGTTTCTTTCATATTTTCTTTGTAAGGCTTACTTTCCAAACCTTGGGTTCTTCTACACAATCCCTGCCCCCCCCCCGCCAAATTATTCATGTTCTAGTTCACTACTTTAGAATCCAAAATTAAAAGACACTCAGCTAGAATAATGTTGATTCTTGCATTCAACACATATCTTCAATGCCTGCTTGTGCCATCTACCACCGTGGGTTCAACCAGGACACCAAAGCAGACTGTGGCTTTTCCTCACTTCAAAAGTAGCCATTCATAAACAAATCTCTGATGCACCAGCTATGCTTCAAGCGCTTCAATAAACAGTAACACATTTCCTCTTCCTAACAATTCCACGCAGGAGGTACTAGTTTATTTCCATTTTACCGATTAGAATATGCAGTCACAAGAAGGTTAAGATCACGGAGCTGGCAGGTGCCAGAATGTGCCCGCACACGGACTAGACCTGGCTAATTCGCCTTCTGGATCCAGAGTTCATGCCTTCATGTGCTGAGTTTGCTTTTTCTTATTTATTTATTTATTTTATTTTAATGGTACATCTTAGATGTACATAGTGATAACATTCATCATAGGGTATTTGCACCTGTACATGGTATATCTTGTTGCTTCTTTTTTTTCCATTCCCCTCCCTCCTTCACTCCTTCCTCCCTCCTTATTTACAAAAGCTTTGTTTCCATTTTTTCCTTCCATTTCTTATTTCTCTTGTCCCTCTATTTCTTTTCCCTTCCCATGTGCTGAATTTTCCATGGGATGGATTTAATTAAACTTTTTTGGCCATTAAGGTTATGTTCAATATTTTGACATTAGAGACAATGCTACAGTAAACATCCTTAAGGTAAATGCGCACATTCTGAATTATTTGTCTTATAGGAGAATTGCTGCTTCAAAGAGTGGCCTGTTATTAAAGCTTTGATGCCTAATGTCAAATTGCAAGAGCGAGAGAAGGAGTTCTCAGGAAGTAAACACCTGACTGGCAACAGCCTGTAGTGGAAAAGCGGGATGGGGAGAGTAATCTGGAAAATGGCAAACACTCCAACGTGAATGGAGGGAAAGTGCTTGAGGATGAGAGCCTGAAGAGCTGCCTGTAGTGTGGTCTGCACCCTGCCTTTGAGAGCTGGCAGCCTGCGGGACTCGGATTCTGTCAAGCAGCACTCTAAGGCCGGCGCATGGTTTTCAACTGGGGACTCAAATGATCAGATTCTGTCTAACATAATTTGTTCAAGAAAAACTTCCTCTCTCTCCTGTAAGACAACAAGTCATTAATCACAACTGCTTCAGTACAAATGGACTGGGAAAGGGATATGTTTCTATTTTTTTCAACATGGTACATCCTTGAAATTATCTACTTTAACATACAGGAAGCTATAGAAAATACTATAAAGAATATAATACATTAATCATATTTAATAATTATAGATGTAATAGATTTAATATATATTCTTTGTATGTATAATACAGTTAATATAATTAGATACAACATACGAGGTGTGATTGAATAGTACAGTGACAATTTAAATTCTTATTAATTTATTATAGTAAAAGACACATTGCCATTAGTGGCCCTTCCAAGGACCCTCCTTGCTTCAAACACATTTATTTCGTCATTCTTGCCATTTTCCAAAGCAGTTGTGTCTTTAATTGCACTGTCATGGCTGCTAGATGTCCTTGATGAATTCAAAACATTTACTTTTAATGATCTTCTTGACTTTTGGAAAGAGCTAGAAGTTGCATGGAGCCAGATCCAGAGAATAAGAGTGAGGACACACCTTAATGTTTTTATTTGATGGAAATCACCATAAATGTTTTGACTCAATTCGGGACATTGAGGTAGCCAGCATGACTTTTATTGCTGACATGCATTGCAACAAGTACTAATTAAAATAATCCTTAATTGTGAATTTTAAGAAGTACTGAGTCCTACTTTAAAGCCAATGCAGGGCAAAAAATAAGAGCTGCTTTGTTGGTTAAATCCATTCATTCAATAGACAAATATTATGTACCTTCTATGAATTAGATTCTGTGTGGGAAATTCTGAGGAAACAGGCTATCTGTCTTATGAGCTTTAAAATCTAGAAGAGGAAATAGACAAACATTAGAATTCTATAGCAATCCCACAAGCACTATCGTGATTAGCAATGTAGTATCACACGTCTTCATAGTACATGCCACAGTGACGCCAGGGCTAAAGGATAAAGTGTCTCTGTGGGTCATCATCACATGATTTAAGGCAGAAGAGCAACAGAGAAATCTCTGTCCTGAGCCTCGCGCTGCATTTACTGGTGAGGCACAATGTGGCCAGTTCGAGGATGTAGTCTTACCTGCAGCCCTTCGGGGCTAATGCACCCGGCAGGATGAAAGCCCTTCTTAAAATTACATTCTCATAAGTCTCATGTGTTCTTTGTTCTCTCACACCTCTGTAAACAAGGCTTTTTGCTCCTGTTCCCATCAAGCCGCTCCTTGCAACCGTGTAGAGAGACTGTCACACAGCACTTGTCAGGAGCTGCAGCGTAGCCAGCCACGACAGCTGGCGGCACGAGGAGCCCATGCATCTGCTTGCCTCTCTTTGCCGGGCCTCCCTGAATAATGTGAGGTCTTGTGTACACAAGAATGATGTTATTGATCCTCCAGCAGCGGGCCCCAAGCACTGTGCCGCTTTTTAAACAGCTGGGGGTTGCATTTACTCTGCTCTGCTCACACACTGTCACCTAACTCTCCCTAGGATCCAGGGAGCACACTTGCACTTGGTTGTAAGTGCAAAGACTGCCAGAGTCCTTGTCAGGAGAACAGAGTTTGGTGGCAGCCCTGTCACAAACTAATAGCTGGACGGTCATGGGGAAGTCATTAGGCCTTTTGGAATCTCTTTCCTTATATGTAAGAGAGGAAGATACACCTGTCCTGACTCTCCCAATGGCAGACATATCAAATTACTTTTGGATTTGATTTGGGGAGTCTCCAGTGTGAAGCAAATAAAAGGTCTTATAATTATTTACAAAAACAGAGCAGCACCACACTTGATGATGGCAGGTGCAACACTAAGGGGTCCATTAATAGCATCTAGTGGTTTCTGAGCCCACAAAGCTGTAGCCTGACCCAAATGGGCATAAAGCTTTCGAGGCACTCAGTCCCAACGGGGGATCTAAGGAGAACCACAGAGAATTCTCCTCACACTCACAGAACTGTGAACTACTGGACTCAAAGGGGCCTTCCCATCAGGTCGGATGGGTTAAATCAGTAGCCTCCAAACTTCCTGTTGCACACTTCTATCCAGAATGTATTTTAAATCTCACCTTCCTGACACATGCATTTCCATTTACTTATAAACGATAGCTGTATACTAACATATAATGGGCCTTGTAAAAACCCATATGACATTAGACACTTAAAAAGCACAGAGAAAGTTATAATAATGTCTTCTAGAACCATACAGCACATTGTCTTGCCCATTCCTGGGAGTGAATGCTCACACTTTCAGGTTCACTGGACAAATGAGGAAACCGAGGCCCAGAAAGATGAAGTGGCTGGTGACCATGATGACTCATTCGTCTGAGATCATTGTTTCCTTCCTGACAATGCTGTGATCTTGGAGTTTACCTACGCTGCAGATCACCTCAATGGAATTATCACACTCTGTTCTTAGTTTATGCCTGATACATTGAGAGGCTTGTTTTTAATTTTTTTTCTTATACATACTTTCTTTTAATTTCTGAGAACAGACCTGAGAGACTGAATATAGATTTCCTTCACATAACAATGTGAGAAATAATAGAGCAAGATTGTATGTCACAGATGAAAATGCTATATTTATGCCTCATTGTAATCCATTCATTGCTTTATGGATCCAAAGTCCCCCTGGGAGTGTCACAAATCCACATAATGTTCCTGAGTGCAGGATTTGGCATTTGGATCTCTGATTTAGCTGTCAGATATGTAAAATCACATGTCGCCAGACAACTCCCTGGGGACTTCACAGCTGCGGATGCTGAAGAGGGCAAGTTATTCCAACAAGGGCAGCATTAATTTACACCCAGATACCGCTCCCCTTGAGCTGCCCTTTTACTGCCCCATCTAATTTTAAGTGTGGCTCAGAGGCCTCTGCTGGATTGATTCTAGTAGCATTTTCTTCCCATGGACTTTCTAAGCCTGCTGGAGGTGGCTTTCAAAGAGATCACTTGTCCTTAAGGGAAGCAAAATAGTCACCCCAGGACATATGCTCTCTTGAGGTCACTGCACAGCTCTAGTCACTGCCTTTGCTTCTCTCTTCCTTCTTCCAGCCTCTCGGGCTCCTTGCCTACACTATGGCCTTGCTCTAAGGATCCCAGTCAGGTTTTGCAAAGGCTGGGTGGGTCATTCTGCTCCTGGTCCAGGCAGCAGTGTCGAGGTCCTCTCCTACACCCAGAATGGTTCTAACCAGTGGGCGACAAAAGATGTAAATGAACACTCAATTCCTTTTAACAGAAAAATGATCCACAAGTAAGCTATCATTTCTCTCAATGCCAAAGGTGCAACAAGAGATATTATTTTATTGAGTGAAAGGTTGAAGTACATGGCCTCTCCAGTCCCTTCCAAATCAGTAGCAGGAAAAAACAAGGAAGGTAGACTTCGAAGACTCAGACTTAAAAGTTCCCTTTGCCATTAGTAACTGAAATATTTAGCACATAGAGTCAAGAAATGTTTGCTCAGTTATGCAAATTATTTCATTTTTCCTGTTCATGCTTTTTCTATAAATGGGAATGACATTAATTTTTACAGGGTTGTTGGGATTTTAAATGATTAGTAAATATTTTGTAAAAGAACTATATAACAGAAATAAGCAAGATACAAGAAATGTCTATATGTCTTAATCAACTAATACTTTCAACCCTTTAACGTGGACGAATTTAAGTCATACTCTCCAAGAGGCCTCATAATGTGGCATCATCTCCAGACACGATAAGCTTGAAAGCCATTGCTGTCCTCACAGATCCCCTTCCACAACTAATGAAGCACACTGTTGACCAGTCTTAGGATAAATGAATGGTCAAGAATCAGACTCTTCTTTTTCTAATGTTTCATATCTTTTTAGCCTCATCTCCTCTTAGTTATTTTCTCATTACTGCAACACAATACCCAATACCCACAACTTAAAGAAGGAGGGGTTTACTTTGGCTCACAGTTTGTAGAGATTTCAGTCCATAGTCAGCTGGCCTCAAGGCACAGAGACAGAGCAAGGGAGGAGGGAGACAGCAAGGGAGGAGGGAGGCAGACAGACTCTTCCAGAACATGCCCTCAGTGACCCACCTCCTGGACCAGGATTCGCCTCTCAACATCACAGTTAGCTATAAATTCATCCGTGGACCAATCCAATAACCTCCTAAAAGCCCCACCTATGAGCACGTGAAGCTTTGGGGGGACATTTAGATATAAACCAAAACAACTCTTAATTCCAGTTTCTGCCTGAATGACCTATTCCACGGAAGCTGAGATGCATAGTGAAAATCCATAGCTCACTTTAAATTGACCGGAGTCCTGACTCAGCATCTCTTCTCTTCTTCCTTCTTTGGAAGTTCCATTCTCTTCTCCCACTTTCCACTTTCTCATCCTACTTCCTGCTCCAAAAGAAAGATAGCTCCCAGATGTCTCCTTTTCCTAAGGAGCAAAACAATCAACATTTGCTACCATGTGCTGGGCTTAAACCTTTGCTCTGTTATTCACAAAGACACAAGATAAGATACAAATCACTTCTCCTTTACCAAATCAGCCTTTCTAGGGGAAGGGAAGAGGAGTATAAGTGTAGGTAATAGGGGGCATGAGTATGATCAAAATACATTATACACACTGAAACCCCTCCCCGCCAAACTGTGAAACTACAGAATGATAAAAGGTGAGAGGGAGTGGGGGGATGACTAAAGTATGTTATGTGCATATATAAACCCATTAAGCCGCTGGGGATTTAGCTCAGTGGTTAGACTGCTTGCCTTGCAAGCACAAGGTCCTGAGTTCAAACCCCAGAATGAAAACAAACAAACAAACAAAAATCGTTTTACCAAGATGCATCATGTACAGGTACAAAATAAATGTGATGAATGTAACCATTATATGTACATTGTACCAATACATGTTCTTGGTTAAAAAATTAAAAAAAATAAAAAAATAAAAAAACCATTAATCCGTATAACCAATATGCATGAATTAAAAATTGTGGGGAAAAAACAAACAAACCAGGGTTTCATTTGTCTTTCAGGAACACCGGGCCCAACCTCAGAGAACTTGTTGAGAATCGAGTGGCTGAAGTGTAGAAGCAGCTGGCACAGAAGGGCATCCCACAAGCCAAGCCACAGATCTGTCCCTGGGTTTCCTACTATCACAACATCTGGGTCTTGTGGACTTTAACTGGAATTAGTACCTTGAACTAAAGAGAGCAAGCATGAAAGATGAGTCCTTCTCTGAACCTCTATTAGAAGGCCAGCATCCTTACTTTATAATCCACGGCACTGGGCACCTTTCCACTGTGCCCTTACTCTATCTTTAAACTATGAATTTGTTGCTGCAATCCCTTGATTGACATCTGCTTCCTCACTGGTGTAGGTGTGTTCCGTGAGGGTTGGGATCCAGTCTGTTTTCCACCAAGCTCCAGCATGCAATGCCTCAAATAATGAGTACATGAACAAGTGGCTGTAGTGGGAAATGATAGGTGTTGGTCCCAGTGTATTGATGAGAAGTGTTGGGATGTGGTCTGTCTCAAGACCCTGGTGTTTATGTTGTAAGATTTAGAGAACAGTATCCTCAGTTCCCTTCCAGCCCATTTAGCTCCCCAATTCATTGCATCTCTACTGATGAAAGATGCTTTATGGGGATATTTGTGAAAGCAGTGAAGGACTTTTCCAAAGCTCAGGCATGGTAGAGCTGGGATAGGGAAGGATTAAAACTGGCCAACTCCCTGTCCTGTCCACGCCTAATCCATTCTTGAGAGTGGGAGGAGAAGAAATGAACTTGATCTATAGGGGTCTGGACAAAACTAAAGGCCTTTTCAAAAATTACCCCAAAATCTGGATGTTGCATATAGATAGACCCAGTGACAGCTACCTTCCAGATCAAGGATGAGCAACATCTGGTCTGAGTCCTTCTTATTCCTCCAGGGCCTGGACCTCATGTTCCAGTGCTAACCAGTCCCAGTTTGTCACATTTCCATCCATCCCCAAGCTCAGAGAGGCACCCAGTCAGCTTCTCGGGACATGTTCATGAGCAGAGGTCTCTGCCAACTACTACCCTCAGTTCTCATTAGCCGGAGGCTTCCCAGAGCAAGTGCATTAGCAGTGCAGCCCAGTGCACCAGCTGGCTACACTAGACCATCTAGAATAGTTTATTTAGTCATAAATGCTTTACGGAAACATTTTAAGGGCATAAGAATGAAAAGGTTGCACAAATAAATGATTCGCCAGTGTTATAAAAGTAAAAAGGAATCTCTTGCATCTCCAAGTCTAGTTTTATGGAGGCCAAAGACCACTCGCAACATCCCTCCTCCTGCACTGTAGCATGTCTTTTGGAGTCACACCACATTCCTGAGTCTGAGCACAGTGAAGCCCTTCCCAGTGGGCCACATTATACAGGACACCATGCCAACTTCCATTTCAGGTGCACGCTTCTGCACACGAGTCTTCCATCTACTTCTGTTGTCCTGCGTATCTTTCTATGCAGCACATCTCCACTAGTAATATGTTATTGGAGCTAAGGATACAGTGGCATAACAGCAGGGCCTGGTCTCTTCAGTATACACAACAGCTGGGGTGATAGAGAGCCAACTAAAGAAAATCGCAACCCTGGGGCAGAGGCCCAATTTCAGATGTGTGGAAGAGACAGAGGAGAGGTCAAGGCAAGACTACCCACCACTGGGGAAGACATCACCACTGTGGCTGTTGTCACTAGGTTGAGACCAAGCTGCAAAACACAGGCTATATTCCGTCTTATCTCGGAGTCCCTCCCACATCAAGCACAAGAATCAAGGTTCAATGTAATCTGTGTTGTGTGAACACTGATAAGCATAACTCAGCATTCCCTGTAACATAGTTTTTATTGTATCACACAGCTATTAAGATAGTAATTATAATATCACAAAAATTTTGTAAGAATCTTATCATTACCTCTCTGGACCACAATTTCCTCATTTGTTAAATAAGGAAGTTGGGCTGGATAAATGCTAGCATCTTTTGGAGGCATGAATAAGCTTTCCTTTTTGTTTCTACTAACAAAAATAAATTCTCATTGTAAAATAATCAAGACAATATAGAAAAATAAAAAAAAAACCCAAAATTCTTCTATAATCCTATCATCTGGGAATAGCCACAATTAACTGTTAAGTTTATATCATTGAAGGTATTTTTTTAAGTAGTATTTCTTGTTTTTTGGGGGGAGTTGCTGGGAGTATTTCTTGTTTTTATAAAAAGTGTGAATGTACTATCTAGTAAGTTTTTATATACACATCATACATGTCTGTTCAGATCAGTGCAACTGTAGCTACATTTCATTTTTGGTGACTTTGTATCATTCTGTGCAGCACATCTCCAGTTGATTATACATCTACATTTTCACTATTAAAAATAAAATATCAATGAATCTTATTTGACACATATCTCAGTACCCTCAATCACTTACCTCTTTGAGATTCATTTTTAGAAATAAAATTGTGAGTTCAAAAGTGTGTGCATTTCTGAAACAAGATGCCACCCAGCCTTCTAGCAAGTCTGCAGCCCTTTGCAATCTCAGCAGATGATTCCAAGGCTGCCCACCCTGCCCCACACCTCCTTCTATTTGCTATGATCTGAATGTGTCCCCTGAAAGTTCATGTGGTGAAAACTTAATCCCCGTGTGACAGTGTTGGGAGGTGGGGCCTAATGGGAGGTGTTTAGGACATGGGAAATCCACTCATGCGAATGGATAGTGCTGTTATAAAGGGCCTCGGGTCTGCAAGTTGGATCTCTTGCTCACTGTCTCCTTCTCTGGCCCTCTACCTCCTGCCACAGGATGACACAGCACAGAGACCCTTGTAACATGCTGATGTCATGCTCTTGGGCTCCCCAGTCTCCAGAACTACAAGCTAAATAAATTTCTGTTCATTATAAATTACCCAGCCTGTAGTATTCTGTGATATCAGCATTAAATGGATGAAGGCATTATTCTTTTTTTATTTTTGCCAATCAAATAGTTGAAAAATAGAAACTTTTGTTTCTGTAATTAAATTTTATTTTGGTAGTTGTTTTGTAATTGAATCTTATGATTCAAATGTTATTTATTGTCTAGCAAGATGCCTAGCAAACACTTGGTATGCGATAAATATTCATTAATTTTTATGGGTTCTGTTAATTACCAAACTGAGCTTCTACTAGAAAGCTTAAAAACGAACTTCTGAAATATCTGTAAACAATAGTATAGAGTACGGCTCTGTGCCTTTTTTTCTTAACCCTCTACTTTTATGGAATTTAGTTCCATTATTTTTCCTTACTATCTGCTCTAAAAATTTTTGTTTTCATTTAACAACTATTTTAAATTTTTCTTTTCTTATTGTATGTATCATACATGTTGCTTACACTCTGAGACAGAGAATGAATGGATTGATGGATGAATCAGTAAGAAAAGTCAGTTAGTGGTTGCTGCTGTTGGTAGGGGAGTAATGATATCATGCCATCAGCTTCCTCCACACCATGAAGATAGTGCCATTCCTTAGGACCTCTCTTTCTCCCAGGAAGACTAAGCATAGATGGTGTTTGGGGATGGCATCCAACAGGCTCTCATCCAGCTAATGGACACATAAAAAGTGTTTCCAGGATATTTACCTGGAATTCAGATGGTACTGGAGGACACGGTGAGAAGGTCTCAGGGATTGTTGAGATGGGTGTGTGGGTGGCCGTGGGGCACTAGGATGGGTACTCCAGAGAAAAACTGGGGATACCAAGTGCCCCGGATAGATATGAAACTATACTTTCTGGGTTCTGGAACACTAATCTGAAGGGACACTTAGTTGGTGAAACTAAGGTATGTGTCCATTAAGTGTTTCTGTAACCAATTCCAGGGTAATGTGACCCAGATTAATTATTAATAAACGGGCTCAGCAGACTGTTGAGTGAAGTAGAGGTCTTCCCACCACTGGAAGTGTTCACATACCTGTAGGCTCAGCAGGACAACAAAGAATCTGTCAGAATTTCTGCAGAAGAGGTTCCTGCATTCTGTGACTATGTACCCGCATTATTTTTCATTACCTTACAATCTGTTGCTATTTGATCAGTCAATCCAGTTCAACAATTACGTGAGAAGAAAAAGAGTGAGCCTGATTGTTTTACTTTTCTGTAAGAATTGATTGTTCAACTTGGACAAAAATGTTGATCCCATTTTGTATGTGGAGATAGTCAATTTAGAAGAATTGTTCTTGTTGGCCTGAGCCCAGGGAGACAGAAATTAAATCTGACACTGCAGCAGAGGCTGGCATGTGGGAGAAGGTGGATGAATCACTAAAATCCTTAGAGTTTTCCCCTCTGGTTCCTTAGCATCTTACAATCTGGTTGCTAGAGCACAGTGGTATTAATTATTGACAATTTAATAAACATTAAGCAAACATTTATAATTGGTGGTAATTCAGTGGTGCAGAATTGTTGACTCTTTCTGGCCAAGAAAATCATGAGAGATAGTGAATAACAGGTGTGACTGTAAAAAAAAAAAAAAAAGTCCTCAGAACAAAGTCTATCCAAGTTGGGCCTCATTATCTGGGCAAGGAAGTAAAAAAGAGGAATCCTAGGGACCAACTTTCTTCTCTTGGAACTCTCAGCTCTAGCTAGGAGGAACAGAAGCCAGCTGAAGCTACCCCTTGACCTGCACTGGGTAGGGAATGTTTGCAGTGAAAGCATGCACTGTACATGCAAACCGCTGTTCAAAACTGAGAGCCAGGTGAAAGGCACACGTGCTGTCTCTCTGCATGCTTTATATTGGAAGTAATCCTGGAAAAACGCAAGGGATAATGAAAAAAGAAAACTAGAGGTTCATACTGTGGGGGCACTAAAACTGCAATCAACAGGAAGAGGTCAGAGAAATACAAAAATTCTTCATCCTTAGAACTTTGGAAGTAATATGAGACTCATCCAGTGAATCTAAAACACATACTTCCAGGGAAAAAGGTGGAATGATGAGGGATCTGGCCAGTCTTTGGTGAATGCAAAAGAATCCCCTACAAGCTTCAGTAGTAAGGTGCAAGCTTTATGGTTGAGAGGTGGAGGGTAAGTCCCTGTTAAACAGACAGAAATTCTTGGAATAAGTACATGGGAGGTGGCAGAAAGCCCCCCCACCTCAGTTTCTTAAATTTACAAACCACATCTATCTCTGCTGTTCTTAGTGGTACAAATAAAAGCATCAGAAGTGACCAGGAATATGTATCTTAAGAGTTATGAAACCTGAAGCAAGAAACCAAAGGATTTGGAAGCACAGTTAGTATTCTCATTTCTTCTTCACGTCAATAAAGAAGATTTAGGAGAGGCAGAAGCCAAAGGAATGAAGAGCGGGCTCTGCAGATTGCATTGTGGGCAGGATCTGGGTTGCTGGATCATGACTTCAGATGCCAAAGTCATGGAATAGTGGCTAAGGATAGGTTGCATTTCATAAGGACATGAAACAACTCACCCAACAGCTCACTGATGACATCAGGAATGTTTTAATAATTCAAGTCTGGCGAAATGTTGATAACCTGTTTAGGACAGACAGAGAAAGGCTGATCTGCCCTAGCCGCTACCAACAGATATGAACTCTTTCACACCCACTTCAGTTTAAACCAAGGCTGGGCTCCTCTCACGGTGCCCCAGCCAGTGGATTCCTGTAATGAACACTCTTTGCTCCAGACCTCTTTTTGGCTTGCAGACACTCACAGACATGCATGGAAATCTGACAGCTACTCTGCACAATCCTGCTCCTTCTTTTGCTTTCTCAAGGGTTTCTCTGGCTCCACCTGAGTGCCTAAGCTGCCAGGTCAGTAACTAGGGTTCAGTCTGACCATAATAGAGTGGGGTCATATTAAATCTGATAAAGAAGTAGAGGGACTGCATCTCCCAAAGAATCTGCAAGAATTAATTAACATGTACCAAGAAGAATTGGAGATTACCTGTGGAACTGATTGACGTGGGGCATTCTCTAGCAGATTGGACTTATACCCTGACAAGGGCCCAGGAGGTGGTACAAACTAGCTGCTAGGCTAGCTCCTAGGAGGCTGAATAAAGCTGTGGCCCATGCTGTGCAAGGCTGAAGTGCCTGAATTGTCATGGTAGATGGCAAAGGAAAGGATCAGCAGACTTAAAGAAATGGGCACACTGGAATGAACATATCATAAGCAATCAGAAGGCCCACTAAAGCTCTATGCTCACCAAGAAGAACTAAAGGGCACACAATTCAGGAAGGCCATCAGGAGTGTGCTGGTGAGGGACACCAGCAACACTAAAAATTTCAGCAGTGGCTGAAATGGTAAGGGCAGGGCTGACAGTAAGGAGAAACAATCACAGAGCTGGGCTCATGGATAGAAATGGGATGATAGGACCTTGAAAAGTCGAAGCAGTCCTTAATGACGAAGCCAGTGGTTACAATTATTGAAATAACCAGCAATATAGGAGAAGCAGCTAAGGACTCAACGAGCTGTAGAGATGGTTAATAGAATATGCATGGCATCTGTAGGAGCCAAGTAGATGGAGAGTCAATAAAGACACTGGCCAACATACATAATCAAAGTAAAGGGGAAATGATGTAAAGGAGGGTGGGGGAGGTCACCTCAATTAAAAAGTCATGACACTTTGCCCAGATCGGAGCCATTTTCAGACCCAGAATCTGTTGATTACACAGGTAGCTGGATTCCCAGGAGGAAGGACTCCACAACACCATGCAAATATGTCCTGCAATGAGCCCCTGGTCCTTCTCCTCAGGGATGTATGGCCATTTACTTGGGTGACTGTACATTAGGGAAAAGATAATACCTGGGCTTGTTTTATTTTATTTTATTTTATTTTATTTTATTTTATTTTATTTTATTTTATATTTTTGCTGCTGAGGATCAAACGCAGGACTTCGGGCTTGCAAGACAAGCACTCTAACCACTGAGCAAAATCCCCAGCTCCCCTGGGCTTGTCGTAAATGGACAGAGAATAACTATATACATTTATGGAGTAGAGGATATCTGCACTTTTTGAGGATAACTGGGCCCAGGATCTGAGTTGACATTTCTATCCAGGGACCTGAGCCCTCATTAGAGTGAAGACAAGTAGAGTCAGGTAATAAACACAGTCCAAGTCAAAGTCCAACTTAAAATGAGTCTTCAGTGTCCAAGGACACACTCAATAGCTATTTCCCTAGTTCCCAAATGATATTGGGACTGGAATATTCAGCAATTGGGACAATCCTCACTTTAGACCCATTACAGGGGTAAGATCTAGCATACTGCAGAAAATATGGAAGCCTCTGTAATTGTCCTCCCTATACACCCAGTCAAGACAATGAAACCAAAAATAATAATCACCATCGCATTAGGGGAGCAGGGGTAACAGATCAGAGCCCCTGTTAGAGATCTAAACATGCAGCGGTGGGGGTCCCTAACATAGCTCACCCGTCTGACTCTGAAGAAGTGCTTGGAAAGGTCAGCTGAAGCACCATGTGCAAAGATGGAAGAACATCCTGCAAGATGCGACATATGTCATGGATCAGATACCTCCATGTAATGCTAAAGGAAATGCTATACCCAACAGTATAAACCCATGGATCTGGGCACCAAGGGGTGTCACCAGGAGTAGCTCATTTACCATCATTCCCAGGGACCCACTGGGAATCCTCGCTCTTTCTATCCACAGAATTCTGGACTTTTCAGGATTAATAGGCCTGGTCCCTACAAGATTTCTTGGAGCACAACACAGGGCTGCTGCCTAGGCATTGTGAACGCCCATGTCCAGCGACCAGCAGGCAAGGAAAGCAGTCGCCGTCTTGGCACCGGTGAATGAAACTGTTCAGCAAGAGAAGACGAAGCAGCCATTACACAATGGTGGCAGGGAGGAACACGTGTAGATCCAGTCACTTGAATCCCTCTATCCTTCCTTGCTCTATTGCTCAATAACAATTGTGAATGGAAAAGTACATCAACTCTAGTTTAAGAGGGGTGTGTTTACCAGGGGACCTTTTGCCCAGCCTTGAGAAGTATGGCTGGCTGATATCATATAGCTTTTCAACTCCATCACTTATGGCAGCTTGGAGCTGAGCTCACAGTCTTCTCCACGCAGCCTCAGCCAATGATTAAGACTGCCCAGCCACCTCTGCCAACATAGGACTCTTCTAAACACCAGCTTGGTCCCGGTTGAGCTAGAAGAAACTTCATCAGCTCTGTATCACCTCCTCTCCCCTGCCCGATCCTGCTCCCATCCATGGGTATCACTTCCTAGCAAGTCTTTGGCCCTGCTAACTCTACCTCCAAAAGAACCAATCAACATACTGTTGAAAGCAGGCAATGTACATGAAGATTGACTGTACCAGTCTTTCCAGCCAGGGGTATTCTGGAGGATTTTCATGTTTAAAAATTCTAAAGAAGAAAGACAATTAAGAAGGGGGGAAAAGGAAATATAAAGAACAAAACCAAAAAAAAAAAAAGAGAGAGAGAGAAGGGAGAAAAGAATATGATAAACATTAAGCATAGATGAGAACAAAAATGTCCAGATAAATCATGCTGTGATTTATCACTTCTAATGCTGTGAAAAGCAAAAGATACAACATAAAAAAATAAATAAGAGTGAGTAAAGTGAGCAGTGATTTTTTTTTTTTTTTACTGGAAAGCAGTAGAGCAGAGGAACAGGAGAAAAAAAAGTTATAATCTTAGATGTCTTACTTTATGCCAGTCAGCAGAGCAGGAATAACAAAATGAATTGGAGATAATTTGAAAGAAATTCTTACAAGATAGGGCAATAAATACAACCTTCTCTCACCATGCCTGGGAAAGAAGAGACACAAAATTGAAATATGTTGATGGAAACATACGCTCTATTCAAGACAAATAGGGCTGTTAGGGAGAAGAGATTGGATAGAATGCTATGTCAGGAAGACAGACATCTCTGTAAGAAGCCAGGGACCTGCCGACGGATACAGGTTGAAGAGCGATTAGATAAGAAGACAGGAATAGAAGGGATATTGTTGCACGGTAGACCAGTGTTTCTCAAATCCACCTAATGATCAGAATTGCTTAGAAAACCTTTCAAATGCAATTTCTTGAGTTCCTACTATAGTATACATTCTGGACATTGGATCCTAAAACGTATATGTTTACAATTCCCCAGTTGAATCCCTGTTATATAGAAAAAGCCAATGGGACAGATAAATTAAAAGGGTGGCAGATTTCTAACACATTTTTTTCTTAAATGCATATGGGCATAATTTTACAATGCAGGGTGATTTCAACTCTCCAAACATTGGCTAGAAACCACACTTGGCCAAAAGCTGAGAAGTAGCAAACTTTCCTTATGAAGTTTCTAATAAGATGGAGCATTCAAAAAAAAAAAAAAAAAGATGGAGCACTCAAATGGAAAAACTACTGTCCTCGATTTAATTGTGACCAACTAGATTAAAGTAATGTTTAACAAAGAGGATGAGAGGGGCCTTAGGAAAAGGTCACTAGGCTCACACAGTTTGAACCAGCACCTGCAAGGACAGCATAATTCAGAGATAAAATCTGGAGGTAAAGCAAAACATAATTCCAATAGATGAGGAAGAAAGGGTCATTGTTTTCTGCATGTTTCAGAAATTTCTCAGACATTCAAATCTCATCAAGCAGTTACAGGTGAGGTCAATGATACAGGGAAAGAAAATCTAAAACAAATACCAAAACCCAGCAAACGAACACAGAAACAAATAAAACTAATGTGTTCCTCTCGATTACAATTTCAACTATTGTTGTCCACTGAGGAACCTTTTTAAAAAGCATACAAAGCCTTTCCTCACTCCTTGAAGTTTGTATTCAATTTGTCTAGCACAAGAAATCAACATAAGAAAATTTTAAAATCTTCCCAGGAGGCTCTAATATTTGACTGTAAACTACAGATTTTAAAGGACGGAGTAAGAAGGACACAAACCAACAAATTGTATAAGAAAGTGACACAGAATTTTATCAAAATGATCTAAAGTAAACAAACAAAAAAGGCAAAAACAATCAAAATACCCTTCCATTATGTTTGGGACCAGTTAGAGATCACACGGGATAGGCCTGCTCTTTGGGAAGAAGCCAAGAAAACTCAGGAAAGTCTGAAAAGAATCACTATCATTCCTATTTCCTAAAATGGATAGAAAATGGATTCTGCAAACTATGGATGATCGAGCTTGATATGGAGCTCCAAAAGGTATTACCAAAGCAATGTTGTAACAGGCACCCACATGACAAAGAGGCAATTATAGGACCCAGCATGGATTCGTGAGAACAAGTCCTGTTAGTCTAGCCCATTTCCTAATCTGCAGTAGGGGCTAGCAGGTAAAGACAATGTATTCACATTTCCATTCAGGATTCTAGACTTCAGCAATATGACTGGCAATGTGTCTAACAGTACACTTGTAGTTAAGATGGAGAACCTCTGAACATTTTAGTGGGTTTCAAACTGTGCAGACATCACATCCAAAAAATATCCATTAAGGGATTGATGTTAAAACTGGTGAGGGGTTCCCAGCTCCTAGTGATCTGCCAGAGATATGGTTCACAGCCTTGGATGTGCCTGGAATACATCTTTAGGGAGAGCCAACAACAGGATAAGGGAACATACCAGCAAGCTATATGAAAAGCCAATAAAGGAATTGCCCTGCTCATTAAGAGAAGACAAAGAAGGAAAAGATGCCTGTCTTCAATAACTGGAAGTCTGTTTTTGGAAAAGGAATTGAATTTATCTTATGTGTCCCAAGCTTTGGGGAGATGAAAGTCTACCTATGTGAAACCAAATATTAGCAATGTGTTGTTGAAAAATACAATCTCTTATTCTTCATCACTGAGTTCCGCACCACTGGATATTCTAGCAGAGGTTGGCTACTCACTACAAGGATGTTGTGCAGGAAAATCAAGCACCAAATAACATTAGATAACCTCGAGGGACATTTAGGTCCTCAGAGGTTGTGACTCTGAGAACATAGAGTAGATTCATATACACATTAGCTGCACTGCTGTCCATGAGGAGGGCAGGAGATGGAGCTATAAATAGGGTGGAAGGCAGCAGAACTTTAACATCATCTTGGATGGGAGACCAATCATCCATTGATGAGCACTCTTCTCTATTCAAGAATTCAAAATAGGACAATCCATTCATTGTTCACCCGGTGACTTCAGAGTGGAAACTCCCTCTTTTCCAATTCTGGTGTGGCCCAAACTAAACACATCCTGAAATCCAATGGACCGTTAAGGGGGCCTTTTTCTGAAGCTTTTGAGTTAGTCTCCCAAAGTTGGAGCTGAGCAGGGATGTTGCTTTAGCTGCTCTGTCTCTTACACATACAATAGGACTCACATTATCAGCTTCCCAGGGAGCCCATGTTGATTCCCCCTCTTTCCCAGCACCTGTGCCCTGAGGTCTTCTTCAGGATGCTCCCCAGTGCCCTTGAACCCTTCCTCCCCAGAGCCCCTGCACCTTTAGATTAACAGATGCCAGACTCTTCTGAAGATTCTGCTGTCTCAGGCTTCACCTGGTTCCAGGAGAATCTTCCACTGAAACTTCAGCTATCTGCTGGCTCCATGATGGGAAGAAGCATGAAAAGAAGTAGTAGAGGGTGCTCTTCACGGAGTACATGGCAAGGGACAAAGAGCTGGTTTTATCTAGTTTTACTTCTCTCCACTGACTAGGATCTGGCTATTTCCCTGGAAAGTCTGTGAAGGAAACATACTTTGCCTTGCAAAAACAAGATTCTCTCCTGAAGACCACAAGTTTAATCTAGGAGTACATACTTCTCTTACTGACATATCTCAGATCCACTGCAGGACTTATGAGGCAGAGCATAGAGATAACTCTACCTACATACTCCACTCTGCCCTCCTCCACACCCACTAGCTTGTGAAAATGTAAGAAACTGACTAGCTGTGTTGGCTCCATCCAAGACAGGAAAATGGCCCTTGCTGTCTTTGTTATCCCTGGGGCATCTTGGCATCCTGGACAGAGTACCTTGTTAATTTCATTAGGATCCAGTTAAATGTTTTCCTTAAATGAAAGTCTTCTCCAGGTATCTTGGTAATAAATCATGGTTTGCGTTCAGGTAAGTTAAGCCTCAATTGTCCTCAGGCTCCTTTTACCAGATGAGGAATCTCCAGGCCACCTGCTGCTTGTTAAGAGTAACCCCAGAACACACCACAGCAGGGTGAGGACAGGACTCTAGGGAGCTGGCCATTAATTCACCTGTCTGTAGGTCAGAAAACCTTGAAAAACCTAGAAAGGGAATCATATTGAAGCCACCAACCAAATAAGGCCTGGGAATTGCTAGGAGATTTAATTTATCCAGATTATCCCCCGGACTCCACTGTCACAGGAAACAGATCTTGCTGCACATTTATTACATAATATTGCACTTAATGCTCTTTGCAAAAACGTTAATCACACATTCACCTGCCCAAATGCTTGAATCAAACGGTCAGACCATTTGAGCTTCACTGGTTGATTCTGAGCCTCAAGAGGGTAGAAATTATATTTAGGGAATCTTCAAATTGAGATGTTACTTTAATCCAGAGTAATTTTTAAGGCAGGAAAATAAGTTACAACTTGTGCATGCTAATTGTAGCTTCCATTTACACAGAAAAGAAAAAAGAGTAATAATTACAGATGATGGTCATGATGGTGATGACAAACACTCATTTGATACTTCCTGTGTGTGTGTCTGCCACTGTTATAAGAACTTCACATATAATAATTTAACCCTCAGCAGCCCTGTGAAGTAGGTACTTTATTCCCATTTTACAGATGAGGACACTGAGGAAGAGAGTGGGTAAGTAGCTTGCCTGCGTTCACACGGCTGCTAAGCGGCAGACTTGAAACTGAAGCTCAGGTAGCCTCCCTGCAGGACGATTCTCTTGATCCCTGCAGCCAACACATCTGTGTTTCTTGGAGGTCCATCCCCAGCCTCTGGAAGAAAAGCTGCACTCTACACATTAAGGGAAAAGTTGACTCTAAGGCAACTTCATTTGTTCATGCCTTCATTCACTCAACTTGTTTCTTGGGTGGACATCTCTGCAGGAGCCAGGAGATGGGCTCTGCAGAGCTCCAAAAGGGACAGATTCCTTAGACTACTGCTCTTTTTTGCAGTCTCACATCATTTCTTTTAAATCCCTAGCGAGTCTTCCACCGAAGAACAGAGAACCATCTCGTCAGGAAAGAGGGCCACAGAATGAGGAGTGAGGAGTACTGGATACGTCTGCCCCCCGGATCCGAAGTCCACTCGTAGGACACGTCCCCGGGAGTGGGCTGAGACCTGTCCGCGGGGGCTCTCTGGCTGACTGTGCGCATCTCTTCCCAAATCCAGTTCAAGGAATGGCCACGGGAGGGGTGTTTACACTATGAAGTCAGCGAATGCTACAACGCAAGATGTGCATGTGTGTGCGCGATCTTTCAAGTGCCAGCTTACCAGCCTGTCATTGCACACGCCATGGGCTGCCTCCCTCAGAGACACCGTGACAAGCCTCATGCCATTCTGCTTTCTCCAGTAACTGCATTTAGGATAATGCAGAGTACACACTTGTCTTCCCTCATGATTCCCCCCAGAGCCATTATCCTCTGTCAAGCAGAACTTTCATTATGAACGTTTTCCCTCCAAAGAGGCACTAAACCACTGAAGTCAACTGACTCACGACTTCCCTCACCACAGGCACAGACCCAGCGTTTCTTCACATCTGCTGACTCTCTTCCCAAAATTCCCAGCTTGCACTTTTGCTTCTTTCTCTCTCTCAGCTCTGCTGAATCCTTTACGCCTGGCATCAGTTAAAGTTAGAGTTAGATTTGCCTTTGAATCCCAGTTTTACCACCACGGATTTCCCTGTAAGTCTCAGTTTTATCATCTGTAAAATGGGGAGTATGGTAGAACCCAACCTCATGGGCTCTATTTGAGGATTAAACTTTTAAAAGCGTATAAAGCATAGGACAGACACCTGGCTCCACAGAAGAGGTTGTTATGATTCACACTCTATAGGCAAACAGCTCTGTTGCGACACTGTGACACTTGCCTGGCAGGGTAATAATATAACTAAGCATATGAACCATCTACTCCTCTGTCTCCTTGATGTTATTCATATGGGTCCCTTATTCTGGAAAGCCATTCTCTACTTATTGAAGTCCTAGAGGCCCTCGAAAATCCTACTCAATCGCCGCCTTCTCTGTATAATGTCTGCTAATTAATCGCTCCCAGTTGCAATTGGCTTCATGGCTTTCTTGGAGGCCACAGAGCTCCTCAAGTGGCAACACCACCTTTCCTTCCCACTAAGTGTCACATTGTCAAAGAGGTTCACAGAACTCTACCTCTTTGGGCTGCAATACAGAAAAGTGTTGTTACAAAGGCAAATGCAATCTGAGAAGGTCACACACTTTCCCACACTGGTGCATTTGCAAGTATCCCTCAGCACCAGTTAATTTCACATCATCGTGGGGTCACAGTGTTGGAAGGTTCTACGGGTCACAGACTGATGCGCACATCTCTTGATGAAGTTATGGAGACACAGGGAACTGATATTGCACAGCTGGATAAAGAATCAGGGTGCTGTGACTATCTGCCTGATGTTCTATCCATTCTGCCAGGCTCCTAAGGAACAGGGCAAAGCCTAAGCAGAGGTAGGACAATGGACTCAAAGGCATTAGAGAACCTTCCAAAGAAGGATGGTGGGATAGTCAAGAGGCCAGGTCAGCCAGGGGCAGCATGTGGACATGGGTCTGAGCACATGGACAGAATGAGAATCAGGCAAAGGGCTCCAAAAGTGTTTCTGGAAGCAAAATCCTACAGAGAAATTAGCTACTTGCTCCATCTTTTCGTCCAGATTAGCAATGTCCCAGTCTCTAGCCCTTGCCAAGCCACAAACGGCCACGTGCAGGAAGGCACTGGCTGGGAGCCCATCTTGCTCTAGGATTCAGGACGTGAGCTTTTTACATTTCCTAATGGCTGTCCAGCTTCCTGTCCCTGGGAGATGTCCTGAAGTCTAAAACAACCACCACCAACGCCTCCCTTCTCATTGCCCTCTATTTCTTCAACCTGCTTTACTTTCTTCATCTCCAGTGTGCTCTTACTGCTAGAAATTATGTTACTCATTCATTCATTTTCTTACTTATTACACTTTCCCCCATGAGAAAAGAAGCTTGAGATTTAGAGTCTTTGTCTTCTCCTAGAATGTACTAGTTGTTCTGTAAGTACCGAAAAAGTGAATGAATAAAAGGTATAGTAATAATATTTTGTTATTTTCCATATTTTAATAGATATCTATTCTTTGCTCCCTACTTTTTGGGGACATTCATTCTGCTCTTCTTTTTCTTCAGTTTTATGCTCAGTGCACTAATTGTGATCTTTCCTGCTTTTCTACTGTAAGTATAAACTTTCTAAGTATAAGTTTAACTGCATTCCCATGTTTCGATTTACAGTATGTTAAACACCATTCAGTTCCAAGTTTTTTGTATTTTGTTATTTCTTAGTTCCAAGTATTTTAAGTTTTTCATCTGGATTTTTTTTGATCCATGGTTTATTTAGAAGCATTGTGCATATGTATGTATGTTTGTCTAATTTCCAAATGAGTGGGGACTTCCCACGTTTTATTTAATATGCTACTTCTAATTTTATTCGTAAATTCAGACCACAGTAAGGGCAAGTCTAATTTTGTGAATTCCAGCATTTATGGCTTAGCTTTTGGGTAATCTCCTAGAGCAGAGTGCCATGTTCTGTAGAGGTCCAGTTGACCAAGTTTGGTAATTGTGCTGCTCAAATTTTCTGTTTCCCTTTTTCTGGATGGTTATTTTTTAATTTTCCTATTCCACTTTAAGCCTCCAGTTGCTTGCAAATCAAAGCCTTTGGTCTACCCTTTAGTGACTACTTTTTCTTTTAAAACTACAAGGGTCATATTTATATCTCTAACTCTGATTAAGCCTCTCCTATCTTAAATGCTATTGTTTTACAACATTTCCATTTCTTCTATTTTCCTACATAAACTAGACATTGTTTTTATTGTTTTAAAGCAGTTTTTACTTAGACTTACCTGCATTTTTGTTCATCATTCTTGTCTTATGATAGATCTTCCATTTGGAATGATTTTCCTTCTGCCTGAAGGAATCTTCCAGAAGTTTCTTTAATAACAGTCTTTCTGTGGTAAACTTTCTCAGCTGTGGTTTGTCTTTAGTGTCTCCATTTTTTTCTCATTCTTGAAAGGTAGTTTTGCAGGATAAAGTATTATTAATTAACAAGATTTCTCTGAGCACATCAAAGCCAGTGTTCCTTTGTCCAGTGATTCCACATTTGTTCAGAAGAAGCACACATCACTAAAATCCTTGTTCCTTGACAGGTGACCTGTCCTCTCTCACTGCCTACTTTGTACAAACGTTCTTTCTATCTTTGGTACTCTACAATCTGTCTATAATAGGTAAAGGTGTAGTTTTTAAATTTCTCTTACTTAGGGTAGGGGGAGCTGCCATGGCTTGGATGTAGTCTGAGTGTGTCCCTCAACAGTCTATGAATTAGAGACTTGGTCCCCAGTGTGGTGGTGTCAAGAGGTGGTGGAACATTTAAAGGTGGGGCCTGGCGAGAGGTCCTTAGATCACACCGAATGCAGACTTATGGAAGGGACCATGGAATTGTCTTCCTTTGGCTTCCTGTTTGAAGGTGTGACTTCCTCCTCCCACCTACACACCATCTGCCATGAGGTTCTCGCCAGAGCCACGCTGATGCTGATGCTATGTCCTTGAACCTCCAGAACTGTGAGCTAAATAAATCTCTTATTTTGTAGTAGCCTGCCTCAGGTATTCTGTTATAGTAACCCCAAATGGACAAATATGAGGCTTTCTAGAATGTTAGTTTTATTGCACAATCCTAGAAAACTTTTAGCCATTATTTCTTTGGATGGGGTCTCTTCCCCATTCCAGTTATCTCTTTCTGGAACATAAATTAAATAGCAATGATGTCCAATATAGGAGCCACCAGCCACATGAAGCTATTTGAACATTTCCCTCACTGGAGAAAATTCCACTGGACAAGACTGGCAGAATTTCATTCTCTTCCTATTTTCTTTCATATTTTTCCAACTCTCTCCCACAGAACACAGACTGAATAATTTGTTTAGAGAAACCTTCTGGCTCATCATTTCTTAAATCTGTTTAATCACTGATTTTTAAAAATTGCCACTGTTTTATTATATATATGTGTTTTAGTCATTATATTTTTTTCTTTCCTTTTTTATTTTTTGGTGCCAGGGATCGAATAGTTATTACATTTTGAGATATGTGTGTACATAAATATCAAATATTCCTTGAGGTGGTATTAATCCAGGATTTCTTAAAATTACTTTGTGTGTGTGTATGTGTGTGGGTGTGTACCTGTGTGTGTGTGTGTGTGTGTGTGTGTGTGTGTCTGTGAAGTTTTTTGCAGCCCACACAGGTGATATGAATTCTAACTGAAAGCTCACAGGAGCGCTGGGTTATGTTTTGAAGTTCTCATGGGAAAGTCTCTTTTTCCTCCACCCAGCCCCCAGGATTATGATGGATATGTTCTCTATCTGTCAGCTTTTCTGTATGGTAGAATTTATTTCTCATTCATCTAAGAGGGATTGTAGTTCCCTTGGGTCCCAGCTTAACACATGAGCAGTAGGATGGGTGACGGATGATGTTTGTTTCCCTGGTGTCAGGTTCTTCACCTTGCAAGAGCTCTAGGTGGCAAGTCCTGTCCCATACCCTTGTGAAGCCATCAAAACTAAGGCTCAGTGACTCACATCTTCAAGGTTTGGCAGCAAGCCCTGGGGAGAAAGCCAACTTTGGTACTCCCAATGTCTCCATTTTTATTTTATTTAAAAATTCTGTAATTTCTAGGAAAACATCAGACAAACAGGACATTCTACAAAATACCTGACCAGTACTCTTCAAAACTGTAAAGGTCATAAAAGACAGGGAAAACTGAAGAACTGTCACAGATCAGACCAGAGGGGACTAATGTGTTATGACAATGCAATGCACCATGGAACCTTGCCTGGATTCTGGAAAAGGACATTAGTAGAGAAATTAGAGAATTCTATATGAAGTCTAGAGTTTAGCTAATACTGATATACCAACATATATATGGTAGTTTGGCATCTTATTGTAAGAGGCCATCTTAAGGTAGGATGATGACTTTATGGGAAACTGGAATTCCAAACTACCTTTGCAACTTTTCTACAAATTTAAATTTATTCCAAAACAAGAAGCTTGTTGAAAAATAAAACTCTGCTGATTTCTCACTTTTTTCCCAGTTCAACAGTGCTAGGAGAAAAAGCCCACCTGGTGCAGTGTGTGGAGGGAGTTCAGACTTCAGGTATTTTAACTGTCTGGAGTAACCTGGTGAGGGCAAGAGGGATCCTGTGACCAGAGTTCATTTCCTCCCCACACAACATTCCCAGAATACAGCAGTGTGCTCTGCTATTAATATTACAGGTTCCCAGAGCAATCCTAGAACACAATCAATTATTCTCCTTCAAAATGCTCTCTACTTGAAAAAGCAGTGTTCTTATTGACAGTGCACTTTAAAAACATTCTGAAGCACAACTAAGAGCACCCTGGCTATTCAGATCCGGAAACTGGTTAACCAATAAGGATATAAAGACACCAAGAGATGCTTCTGACTTTGGCAAGGTCATGCAGAAATCTGTGCCAAAGACTGGAATAGAAACCAATACCCTAATGCAGAGCATGGTGAAGAGCTGGGGTGACCTCCCGTAATTGACCTTGTTGGTCTCTGAGACGTGGGCCAGTGGGTACAGTCTTTAGACCCCGGAAGCTCCTATAGTAACTCAATGTATCAAAAATATCATTTTAATATATAATCAATGTTAAAAGTTATTAATGAGATATCTTACTTTTTTGGTGAAGTCTTCAAATTTTGGTACTTTATATTTTCAGCACATTTGATTCAAACTAGCCACATTTCAAGAACCAAATAGCCACACGTATCTGGTGGCTACCATATCGGATGGTGCTGATTTCAAGTAGTCTAAGAGTTTCAAGTGATCATTCATAATTTCAATCTTGGGAAAGTGTAAGATTTTCAAGGACAGACATTTTCTTATACATATTTTATATTCCCAATTAGGCTCATACAAGAAAATTTCAATAAATTCTTTTTTCCCCATTAAGTTTTTATTGAACTCAATGCCCTGTCTTTACATACACGGTTATTTGCTTGAAAAGACTATCTCACCCCTCCACCTCTATTATCTTTCCTCCCAATTAAATGGCGACTCTTCTATAAACCAGAGCTGAGGCGAGATAGTCTCCCTGAAACCCCATGAAAGACTAGTCTGTCCTGCTGCTATCTTATCTATCACAGGGCATTGCCTCAGAACATTGCTGTCTCCCTGAAAAATGGACTATTTTATAAAGAGGGAATGTTTCTTATCTCTACTGTGTTAGTCAGCTTTGTGTTACTATAAAAACTACCTGAGACAATCAATTTTTAGGACAAAAGGTTTGTCTTGGCTCATGGTTTCAGAGGTTTCAGTACATGGCCAGTTGTACACTTTCGAGCCTCTGCAATGCAGAACATCAGTGTGGAAGCTGCTCACCTCATGGCATCCAGGAAGCAAAGAGAAAGAAGACGGTCCTGGGGTCTCAATATCCCTTTTAAGGGCACATCTCCAATGACCTAACATCCCTCCACTAGGCCCCATCCACTAAAAGTTCCACCACCTTTGAATAGCAGCATATGCTAGGAATCAAGCCTTTCATATCTGAGATTTTGGAGGACATTCATGCAAGTCATAGTACCTATATACCCAAAGCTTAAGCACAGGGCTACACATGATATGACAGTTCAGTTTCCCCAGACAGAATGACCTAGGAAGGAAAGAAAATGAGAAAGAGATGCCAGAGGAGTCACCACAGCAACTTTTATAACCTATAAACTTGGAAGTAATATATCATCATTTTTGCCACATTTTACTGATCACACAGACCACTTCTGATCCCACATGGAGGGCTCTGAACAAGATATGAACATTAGGTGGTAGAGATCAATAGGGCTCCAATGGAGTAAAGAATGGAACACATAACTTCTAGATAGTATAAATTATGAATTTAGTCCTTTATGGTACTTAAGCCATTGACATCGCCCTTCCTATCTTCTGCAGGCTGTTACTGTAGCTCATATCTGTACCATCAAATCATTTCTTCTCAGCTTCACTCAGGCCTAATATGAGTCCAGGCCCAAAGTCTGAAAGGTCATCACCTTCTACCAACAATGCAGAAGTAGGTCTTGGTATGGGTAAATGCAACTCAGTTAGCTGTGGTGAATGGACTCATTCTTACAAACCTATAACATCTAAGATTTCTATAACTGAAAGCATTTAAACACATAACAGTTGTACAGAAACTTAAAGGAAACATTTGGTTCACAAATGGAAAAAATATTGAAAATTTACTTGAACATAGTTGATAAGATTTAGGTAATAACAGTATTCATACCATAACTTTAATGTTATTCATTTTAAATTGTAATGTTGTGTGGATCTAAGAGTCAAGCTAAGAAAACATTCTCTGAATCTCCAGCAAGTAGAAAGTGAAGGGGTTTTGTTGCCCTACTGATAAATTAAGGGAGAATAAACGGGTATGAAATTCACACAGAAACTCAGTAACAGTGAGAACATCATTGGAGTTATTAAATACACTAATGCTGGGGTCCCTTGCCTCTCTTCAGATCTATCTTTCAGACTATACTATTTTGCCTATTGCCGTAAGACTATGCTCCATTGAGGAAAAAAGTTTGACCATGGATTGTAACATTTATAAATGCACATAAAACATACATGCAAAAATTTTTAAGACTGGAACTAAAATCAAATAGAAACTCTGTATTTTTTCTTCCCATACCCTCTCGTGAAGTTCACTTTGGAAACCACTGCTTTAAATGACACTATTACTTATCTGCTCAAGTGCACTTACTAGTGGGACATGGTTGCCAGTGAAGTTGGGACAGACAGACTTGGACAGTAGGATGCTCCTTGCATTTATTAGCACCTTGATCCACCCAGGAACTGAGGAACTCCATGGAGGGAAAAGTAGGTAAGAGGCCAGTGAGCAAGCAAAGCTTCATCTGTATTTACAACCATTCCCCATCACTTGCATTACTACCTGAGTTCTGCTTCCTGTTAGATCAGTGCTGGCCTTAGATTCTCATAGGAGTGTGAATGCTACTGTGAACAACTGCAGATAGAAGCATCTAGGTTGTGTGCTACTTACAAGAATCTAATGCCTGATGATCTGAAGTGGAGCTTGGGCAGTGATGCTAGTGCTGGGAAGGAGCTACAAATACAGATTAACATTAGCAGCTAGGTTTGACTGCACGAAGATCATAGTAAGTCAAGTGCTTGTAGACTCATATCAAAACCCTATCAATGACTGGAAGGTGACAATTAAACTGCACCTGATGGCCGGCTTTAAGTCAGAATCTGACACTTATTTTAGTCCATGTGTGGCCTGCCAATTATTTCATTTGCCACTTCCATCTGCACCTCTTTCTAGCACTGTGCACTTGCTTCAGTCACATTTTGGTAAGCTCACAAGCTAACCGTAGCCAAAATGAGTTTAAAAAAAATCACTGGAAAGCATCTTTGAAAAGGAGGAAAGACCCAACAATGAGACAGCAAAAGACTCTAAGACTTCCAACAAAAAGAAAGCTGCATTAGCAATAATCCTACTTAAAGTACGGGTTCATTGCAACAAGTGATTCATACTCAATCCCTTTTTGTGTAATATGTGGCACCAGTTATGCAAGGAAGCCATGAAAACATCAAAACTGTTTCACCACATGGAGACCAAGCACCCTGCATTAAAACACAAGCCTCTGGAACCTGAACATGAATAACAGAAGTAATTATTGGAGGCCACCACTTCATCAAAAGTATCTGCACTGAGATCATCATTCTCAGGGGCTCGCCCCACTGCTAAAGCCCTTTGCCACTGGTTAAGAGTTGATCCTGCCTGCTGTTCAGGATATTTGTCATAAACTTTTAGAAGAGGCTGCAGTTCAAAAGGGGCACCTGCTCGTCCTTTGGCTAGCACCATAACTCGATGGATTGATAAAACAGCAGAGTACACTGAGGCATAATTGTTAGGATTAATGAGTCACTGTGCTACAAAATTCAGGTTGATGAGTCTACCAATTTTGGTAACAAGGCAACCAACAATGCTTGTTTTGTGTGCTATACTTTTCAGGAGGATGTGCACAGGGCTATATTATGTGGACTTTTGTTGGTGACCAGCACCAAAGCTGCAGAACTGCTCGAGTCTTTGAATGATTACCTACCAGGAAAACCGAATTGGTCATTTTCTGTTAGTATATGCACCAAGAGAGTGGCTGCCATAATTGGATGGCTTTTTGGTTTCACTATTCTGGTCAAAGAAGTTGCTTCCTGAATGTGAGTCTACACACTGTGCCAGGCATAGAGAAACACTGTTTAGCCAAAAGAATGTCATCAAGACTTACTGTTTTTGCAGAATATGCTAAAATTATCAACCCATTCAGGTACAGGTACATGCCCTTAACTCACATTGGTTCACACAGCTCTATGAGGAGATGGACACAGAGCACATGCACTTTCACATTCACCCTGAAGTGAGATGGTAGATCACTGGACAGAGTTTTTAATTACAAGAGTTGCTCCAGAAATTTCCTTATAGAAAGAGTCACCACCAGCAACACATTTCAGCAACACAGAATGAGTCACAAAATTGGCTTACTTATTTGACATATTCAACCTGTTCAATGGATTTAATCTGTCACTTCAGGGCAACTATGTTCAAGTCAGCAATAAAGTGGCTGCATTCAAAACCAAACTGTAATCATGGAGCAGTGAGTGAACATTCGAGTTTTCGACATGTTTCAAACATTAGCAGAGATTCTGAAAGCGACTGAGCCAGGGCCTTCTTTCTCTCAGCTGGTGATGATCACCTATCTCAGCTCTCAAAAGAGTCTGAGCATTACTTCCCAACCACTAAGACCCTCAAAGTGGTAAGGAATGGATCTGTAACTCATCTGTGAATAAGCCAGGTGAACTGACTTTGTCTATGCTAGAAGAGGATCAACTGCTTGAGAGTGCAAATGATGGTGATCTTAAAAGTATATTCAAGACAACTTTGAATCTCTGTACATTCTGAATTAAAGTCAAGGTAGAATGTACCGAGATTGTCAAAAAGTACTGAATAGGCTGCTTCCATTTTCAACATCCCATCTTTGTGAAGCAGGGTTTTCTGCAGTGGCAGCAACCAGAATGTAATTACAAAGTAGACTGGACATAAGCAACATATTTCAGGTGTCACTGTCTCCCTTCATCCACAGACGGGACTGTCTACTTTGAGGAAAACAAGGTTTGGATTTCCACTGATTCTGCATTTCGGTAAGTTGTATAATTATTTTGCTACATGTTACAATGTAATAATAATAGAAATGAAGTCCACAATGGATATAATGTTTGATTACACACACAGACACACACACAGACACACACACAGACACACACAGACACACACACACACACACACACACACACACACACACACACACCCCAGTCTGTGCAGCTGTCTTTTACAAAACCAGCCCCTGGTACTAAAACGTTTGGGGACTGCTGGCCTAGATGTTTGCAGGTTTATAGCAATCAATCCGTTCATCATGGTGAACTGAGATGCATTCGACCATATTGTGGGATAACCAGGGGAGGCTGGTTAGAAAGGGAAAGCAGAGAGCCTCTTGAGAGAACTCCCTGTAAAAGGTGGGAGTTCTACAGGAGGGTGAATGCTGAGGTAGAGGTGTATGTGTGAGTTGATGAAACCAAATTATGTGAAGTCCTGGAAGTTTTACTATGAACCTCCTACTGATAGAATGTGTGTCTTGCAGAGAAAGTATTCTCCCTCTTTCCATGGATATGCTGCTTGGATGGATTAACAAAGATCCGCTGGGAGTGAATGCAGGTTACTGCCTGATAGGAGCACATCCCTGCAGGACTATCAGAGCTTCAGCTGGAAAGTGGAAGCTCAGCCATGCCAGGCCATGCCACGATAAGAATGTCAAAACAAAGAAATACCTGAGAACATCCATGCCAGACATCTAACACTACAGCTTACAGCCCACCTCTCAGGGATGACTGATGTCAGGGCAAGGAGAGATGTCCAGTTTCTCTGTTTTGGGGAGAAAGTTATCCTGTTTCTATGGATAATATTACCTCCAACAACTCCATTATCAGGAAGAACATTCGCACTAGAGTAATACCCTGGTGGAAATTTCTGGCTCGAGGCTATTATGTGGTCCAGGCTTGGCTAGCAATGAAGTCATAAGTGACCAAGAGTGATTTCTAGATTCATGGAAACCTCCCTAAAGAGTCTCTGAAAACAAAATGTGGGAAAAGAATTCTGGAAACAATTCAGGATTTTGCAGCCAGCCAAGATATTTTTATAACTACAGTCTCATTTGTGTGGGCAGGCAAGTGAGACAGGGATATCCCTGTTAAACATCCTTGACTATCCTGTTAAAGTCACTGGAGGGAGTTTGAGAACGGTGCCACAAAAACAGCAACAAAGTCTGGCCATCTCACCAGATATTCCACAACTTGGTAAAAGAAATTTTATAGTGGCAATCGTTGCAACAGCTTCCATTTTAGAGTATCACAGAAACGTTACAAAAAATAACTCCATGCCTTTGGCAGAAGAGTTGGATCAAGTGTGGAAAGCAGGTAATCATCTGCCACCACAGAGGTGTCAATGCATCTATCTTCTCTCCTCCCTGCAGAAAAGTCCTTAAAACATAGGCAAGAAATAAAAAGTGGCATAAACCTAAAGGTAGAAAGACAAACCCAAAGGAGAAGGTATGAAAGCACACAGTTCGTATCAACAAGAACTGAGAACTACAATGAGGTGGACTGCAGCTGATGGACAGATCAGGGAAAGCTGAAACTTAAAACCACAGCAGATGAAGCCACAAGAACAAGCTATCTTCCCCCTGAAGGATCCTGAAGAAACCAGGTGTTCAAGTTACAGGCCCCCTCAAAAGGCAAGGAAAACAGAGGTGCTTGAAAGAATTTGAACACAACATTAAGATCCCCAGATTCTTTCCCTACTTAATGTCATCAAGATTGTTTTTCCCCCATAATCTGAGGACACAGGAAGTTGAACAAGAAAGACTCTGACCTCCAAACATCATAGGGAAGACTGAGTTTCACTGCAAAAAGGAAATGTAGGTAAATATCTGCATCCTGGATATGAGACCCCAACTTTCCCCACGTTGACTGACAGAAGACCGGCCGCCAAGGCAGAGGATTTAAGATGAGCAGTCCAACATGGTAGCTACTAGCTATGAGTGAAACTTAAAATTAAAATAATTAATTGAAATAGAATTAGGAATTCACGTTCTCATTCTCACTAACTGTATTTTAAATGCTTAATAGCCATATGTGACTAACAGCCACCACACTGGTCAGTGCTGATACTGAGCTTTTCCACCACCACATGGTGTTCTATTGGACAGCACCAGACTAGAGAATCTCTCTTTGAGGAACCCAGTCATGCTAAAAGATAAAACCTAAACAGACTGACCTCTGTTGATCACCCACAGTGAAACCCAACAATAAGTAGAGCCCCAATCATGCAGACAGAACTTTTGATCAGATATTTGGTGTCACATTCTTAAACAGAAAGGGGCAAATCTAGGTTATCAAATATTTAAGGGAAATCTCCAAGAGGACAGATGAAAGGATATAATATAAAGTATGTTACATGCAAGAAAGGAAATAAGAGAATATAAAAATATGAGACAAAAAAATGGGTTAAATAAGAGTGTCTTTTGGAAAGCTAGACAGAAAAGAACTGAAAACAGGAAAGGAAATGTCAATCCTATGCAAAGTGATTACAGATTCAATGCAATCTTCATCAGAATGCCAATGACATTCTTCACAGAACTTGAAAAAAAATCCTAAAATTCATATAGAAGTGCAAAAGACCCAGAGTAGCCAAAGCAAAATTGTACAAAAACAATAAGACTGAAGATATCACTACCTGATTATAAGATGCACTACAGAGCCATAGTGACCAAAACAGCATGGCAATGACAGATGTAAAATCAAGCACATGGACCGGTGAAGCCGACTAGAGATCTCAGAAACAACTCACCCGTCTGCCATCGAGCGAGGCTCAACACAGTTACCAAAAACACATGCGAGGGAAAGACAGCATCTTCCATAAGCAGTGCTAGGAAAACCGGATATTCAAATGCGTGAAACTGAAACTTGGGTCCTAGCTCTCAACCTGTACAAAAATAAACTGATTGGAAACCTAAATGGAAGATCTAAAATTACCAGAAGAAAACATAAAGGAAACATGATTTTCTAGTTATCACCCTAATAACACAGGAAACAAAAACAGAAATAGGGAAATGGGGTTACATCAAGTGAAAAAGCATGTACACAGCAAACAATAAAAAGAGTGAGGATACAACCTGCAAAATGAGAGAAAATATTTGCCAGCTATCCACCTGATGAGGAATTCACATCCAGAATATATAAAGAATTCAAAAAAAGTAAGAAAAACAAAATATAAATAATCTAATTAAAATGAGCAAATGGTATGAAAAGACACTTCTCAAGAGAAGATATATAAATGGCCAACAAATACATATTCTAGAAACAGATTAGCCAATAGGGAAACAAATGAGAACTACGATGAGGTATCATCTCATCCCAGTGAGAAGGACTATGATCAAAAAGATACAAATAACAAAAGTGGGTGAGGATGTAGAGGGAAAGGAACTCTCCTTCACTGTTGATGGGAATGCAAACTAGTTCATCCGTTATGGATGCAGGGGCAGAGGAACATAGAAAAAACATCAGACAAAACACGGATGACTAACACTGTAAAATCGTCACATCCTTATCTGTGGCTGACAAGTAAGATCGTCACAGGCTTATCTGTGTACCATGTACTTGAGAAAACGCTCCCCACTGCGACCCTGTGAAAGTGTTACTCACATTTACTTATGCTGACCTTGTCCCCCTCCCAGAAGCAAAGGCTAAGACCCTGACTGGCTTAGAACACCAATCAGTGAAACAGTTATCTTCAGAAACCAGCTTACTCCTCTCAGTATGAAGCACACCTCACACTCACGGGCCACCACAGCGGGACGCCCTCTATCTTGAAGCATCACTCTGCCACAAGATAGTTTCCCTTCTGCTTTCTCTGCATTTGTCACACTTCAAATAAACTTTTGCTTCCCACTATGCCAGCCCTGACTCCACCATTTCTCACTAAGAGTCCCACTTCTCCACTGCTGGCCGAAGTGAGAGAAAAGACCTGAACCGGGACAGAGGATCACTCAGAGACTCCCTGATGGATGTAACATGGAGAAAAACATAAAGGCTCCATAAAAAATCTATCATACAGCCCAGCTATCCTATTTCTCTTTTTTGTTTGTTTGTTTGGTTTTTTCTTGTTTGGTTTTTTTTTTTTTTGTATTTCTTTTTTGCTACCCCATTTCTAAGTGTAGATCCAAAGGAAACGATATTAGCATACCAAAGAGATACCCTCATGTCCATGTTCATTTTGTCACTATTTTACAATAACTAAATTAAGGAACAAATCTAAGTGTCCATCAACAAATAAATAGATAAAGAAAATGCGGTGGTATGTGCACACAGTGGAATATTATGCAGCCATAAGGCCACGAGGCAAAATGACTGCTGTGTAACTAAGGATCCTGACGTGGCTAAATCAGGGGTCTTGAGATGCGGAGGTTTATCTTGGACTCCTGGCTGGGCCCAAAGTAATCACACAGGAGAGAAGGAGGCAGGAGAGGCTGAGTCCCACAAGAGGGCTGATGAAGGAATCAGTTGTCGGAAGGGAACCATTGAGAAAGGCTCAATCTGCTATTGCTGGCTCTAAAAACCACAAAGGACCTCCAAGCCAAGGACTGCAGCAGCTTCTAGAAGTTGGAAAAGCTAAGAAACACACCTTCCCTACAGCCTGCAGAAGGAAGCCTGTCACAACTTGACTTTTGCCTAAAGGACACATTTCAGATTTCTGGCTTCCAGAACTGTAAAATAATAAATTCTGCCAGGTGTGGTGGCATACGCCTGTAATCTAGCACTCAGGAAGCTGAGGCAAGAGGATTACTGTGTGAGTTTGAGGCCAGCCTGGACTACATAGTGAGGCCTGTCTCAAAATAAAATAAAATAAAATAAAAATAAATTTTATCTTAACCCACTAAGGTGGTAGTCATTTGTTATAGCAGGAATACCAAAACAACCATGGTCACATAATCAAATATCATTATTTGACCAAAAATTGTGGAAAATGTATAGTAGGTAGTTTTAAAATGTCACTAGTTCTCTGCCACCCATTGCCTCCAAAAGGCCTAATTATTTTCCTGTTAGAATCAACTTCCAGTGAATAGAAAGTAGTGGAAGCAATAGTGTGTGGCTTTGGAGATGAGGTCACAGTATGCACTCCACCTTGCACACTCCTGGATCACTCCTTCATGAGGAAGCACTGTGGTGTCAAGAGGACACTGGGCAGCCCCTAGAACACTCCAAGCAGGAGGAACAGGAGCCTCCGGCCAACAACCAACACTCAGCTCATGCGGGACCTCAGAGTCAGCTTCCTTCAGCTGCAGTCAAATCCTCAAATACTACAACTCTATGAGAGACTCCGAGCCAAAACCATCAGCTAGGTCACGCACATCCCTGACCCACAACAACTGTGGTATAGTAAATATTTATCTTATAGCACTAACTTCTTCAGTAATTTGTTATGCAGCAACAGATCTGATACATAATTACCTCAGCAGGATGAGAGTTTGTGAGCACATGGGCTTATGCTGAGTGGAAAGTGAGAAGCTAGCCCACTATGGTGGCAATAACTGTAATTCCAGCCCTCTTGGCGGCTGAGGCAGGAGGATTCCAAGTTTTAGCTGGGCTAGACAACTTAGTGACTTAGAGAGAACTTGTCTCAATATAATTTTTAAAAGGGGCTGGAGATGTAGTTCAGTGTGAAGGCCCCGGGTTCAACTGAGAGAGAGAGAGAGAGATAGGAAGAGAGGGAGAGGAAAAAGGGGGAGAAGAAAAAGGAGGAGGAGCAAAAGAAGGAGGAAGGAAAGGAAGGGAGGGAAGATAAAGGGCGGGAGGGAATTAGGGAGGAAGGGAAGGGAAAAAGAAAAAAGAACGTGAGGAGCTAACCAATTACCCTCCAAAGAAGAGAGTCAATACATAGTATAGAAAACCAAAAATTAGAAAATAGAGGAATAAATATATTACTTGATAATTAATAGAAGAAACTTCTGAAAGAGTTGAGAATGTTCACCTTGAGGAACTAGGTACTGAGAGTGCAGGGTTGAGTTGTCTCTTACGAAAAACATCAAGACTTTTAAACTCCAGGGGCTGGGGATTTAGCTCAGTGATTAGAGTGCTTGCCTTGCAAGCACAAGGGCCTGAGTTCGATCCCCGGCACCACAAAAAAAAAAAAAAGAAAGAAAAAAAAAAAAGACTTTTAAACTCTGTACACATTATACTTTTTATGTAATAAATTTATAACAAAGCAACGTCCATGGACTGCCCCACCATGGTCCAATATCAGAGACCACGTTGTTCAGAGACAAGCAAGGTCCCGACTGATTCTGAAGAAGAGCAGTGAAAGGCGGCATTCTGAGACCAAGAACTAGGGCTCCTGCGGATCTGCCGGGGAGGAGACTCCAGTAGCCAATCAGAGCTGGAGAATCCAACCAAAACACACGGTGAGCTCCAGAGACCCACACAGTACCGTGAAGACCAAGCCCAGGTTGAAGCCAGGGGGAGGGACTTCATGCTGAAAAGGAGGCTGGCCAAGAAGAGGACCAGGACATGGTGGACCAAGCTTGAGAGCCCCTCCAGGGTGCTGGAGAAGACGGAGACCCAAATCAGGCAGAGCAGGACTAGCTTAATATGGAAAATTTTGAGGAGAAGAGCACTGGAGAAGTACCTGCCTGATTTTACATATACTGATTGGAATCTACTATAATTAATGACAGGTCTACACAGTGGCTCTTGTAGTACTGACTTAGGTTATATCACCTGTACCAGCGATGATATCAATATATTTCCTGTGCTCATCAGATTACTACAAGAAATTCACATTCAAATTACTGTAAAAAAATAGTTAAAATTATTACTTGATTCACTATAGTCTTGACCTATTATTTTAACATGGGCATGTATTTTAAATTATTGAAATTACAGTCACAATGTTGGCTGCTCACTGCCCAGAAACTCTGTCTTCTGAATTGAGGCCAGGTTCCCATAAAATGAATCACCAACACCATAAGACTTTAGAGTCGTACACGTCCGATCCTCCATGATGGCCAAAATACTGCATGATGATTATTCCCATCTGCCCTAAATCTCCTATCTTCCCAGAGCAGCTTCTCCCATGAGAAGATCATGGTGGTCTGTGGGGAGCCCCATGTTGTGAAGGAATTGCACAGCTGGAAAAAGAGAGTAACAATACAGAAGTTTTGAGGACTTATCACTTCTGATGGGTGGCCTCATCCCTCACCCCCGCCTGAAGATGTGCAGACAAGGGAACAGCAAAAGGCCACCCAGACTGAAGGGAAAGCAAATCTTGGAGTTGATATTACTTATTTGCTTCACATAGCTCTTGGCTTTCACTTGAATGCTTTCAGTCTCTGGTCACACTTTAATCCTTTCCCCTCTCTCTTGTGTCATTAAGTCTTGCCTTTCCCAAGTATGAGGGCTAGTCTCTAAGCCTCTCTCTCAGGTCTGGCTGCCCCTTCCCTAAGTCCTCTGACCCTCTTTCCTTCTTTCCTGCCTCTTCCCAGCTGTGTCTTTCACATTTTCTAGCATCTAATCATCAAAGAACATCAAAGTATGTAAGCACAATAGGAACACTTAGATGTCCTCTTCTTGTGCCTCCACGTTATTTCCAGGTGTCCCTTGACTTCAGGAATTCCTTATTTCATTATTCCAGGCAGCATATCCTCGCAAGCCATTTCCTAGGATTCACCCCAGGCAAACTGGCTCAACCTACTCCCCTATTTTTGTATTTGCCAACATCTACCAGATATTTAAGTAAGAATTATATCTCCCTAAAAACCCCTTGGATTTGTGATAAAGATAAAACTATAAATTTACTAACAGAGAATCAGGTTCCTTTCTGAGCTAAATTCTCAAGTCAAGCCATAAACGTGCTCTGGGTTGCTTATGCAGACCGCAAGCACACGCTCTGGCAGATAAACCCACCAGCTAACAGGGGCCACAAGAGCAAAGGATGGATCCTGCCCCTGGGGCCTGAGGTGAGTGCAGACAAAGACAAGAGAGGGATGGCCAATGAACCAGTCGATATAACTCACTCCAGGCATCTTCAAAGCCAAACCCTACAGGAAACCAAGAGATGGGCTGCAGATACAGGCTGGAAGAGAAGCCATATGAAGGAAACAATCCCCATGACCTTGCTAAAGAAGCAATCAGAAAACAGTGGGAGATCCAAGGAGCTCTACTTTCAGAGAAGGCAAAAATCGTTGAAGTTTCTACTTACAACCCCAGGAGTTAAATATTGTACATAGAAGGAGCAAGACAAGAAGAACTTTGTAAGATGCTGAGCTATTTACTGCTTCCCCATATTTGTTATTTCTGTGATACTCTCTGTGTTTTTCCTTTGTTATCACTAGTAAAAGCCACAAAGACATAAGGTCTTTTGTGTTTGTCTTCGGGGGATTTTAAAGAAACAAACTCCAAAGATTGATGCAGCTTCTAAAGGAGAGGGAAGGGGGTTGATATTCCGGAGACTGCTGCAGAGGGAGGAAATAGACTGTGGGGAGTAGAGAAGGACTTTAAGGGAAGCCCCAGAGCTGCAACAGAAAACACATCATAGAGTTCCACTAAAATTGGCTGCAGGACATGGGACTCGGCAGGTCTCACACAACAGCACAAACAGTACCACTTTATCCCGAGTTCTTGTTGCTTCTCTGATGAGAACTGTTTCCAGCTGGGGGACCATCTGAAGGCAAATTCCATCAAGGTCCACAGTCACCCACTTTTCCTGGTTGTTGACTGTATTCCTCCAGAAATATTGTAAAACCACCAAAATATACCCTAAATCCAAGGTTGGCTGATGATCTAACCCAGATCAGAACAAATTCTCCATCTTCTTCATCAAAATTCACTGACACATTGAGCAGTTGCATGACACATGTTTAGGAAATCTGATATGCAAGGCCAGCCTGCCAGTATTCAAATCCCAGCTCTGCTCTATGATGTTGGGTAAGTTAGTTAATTTTGCTGTGACTCAATCATCTCATCTAAATGATGGGGATAAGACTAGTACCTCACTCACAGGGCTGTTTTTCTAGGGACAAGACGCTCTTCATCTGACCTTGAAGAAACAGTAGAACTCAGATAAGTGAAGAGCAAGACGAAAGGTGCGTTCCAGGCAAAAGACTCAGCCTGGGATAGAGTCAAGGTTGGAGCAGATCAACAGACTCCTCTGGCATCTCATAGCTTTTGTGATCCTCAGCAATGACCACAAAACATTGACTGCAGAAGTTGTGTGTATGCCTCTCACACTGGCTAGAAGATTTCTTCTCAGTGGGACCCAATGTCTCTTACAACAAAAGAAGTAGATTCTAACATGGAAGAATGATGAGCATTTTTGTCCTTTGAGTCCCATTTTTCACAAGGGGCTCCCTGAGTATCCATGGGAGATGACGGGGCAGGCCAGTTAAACATGACAATGCTGCTCCAAATCCTGTCCTGCCACAGACTCACCTTACTACACCAAGTCTCAGCTTCCTTGGAGACCTTCATGATTCTGCCATACAACCACGCAGACTCAAAGCTCAACATGCCCAGTTATTTGCAGCTTCTTGGACAAACTGCACTCTCAGGCCACTGTGCCTTTGTGAATGCTGTAGTGGGGCTGGAATTTGAATCCAGAATCTGCACTCTTTCTCCCCTTGTTACACTGCTGAACTCATAGATAGTCAGTATCTATCTAATGACTCATCTCAGCAACTGCTCTAGAGTAGGTGTCTCATACACACCAGAACTCAAACCTGCACCAGCTCAAATTTGCAAAGGATGAGGAATGCTCTCAACATCCCAGGGAGAGGCTGATTCCTGTGTACAGAAGATCCTACTTTCTCTCTTTCCCTCTCTCCCTCTCTTCTCTCTTATACACATACACACACACACACACGCTCACACTCACACTGATACAGTTTTCACACACAAATGTCCATCTACATCTGAGTTTTTTGGTAAATGCCAGCCTCATAGGTGCAATCCAGGTGCCCAAATTTGATCAGTTGGCCTAGAGAGGGGCACTCCAGCTCTGAGTCCATTATGGACTGGGATCGTTATTGTAATTACTCCTAATGGATATGTCTGTGGTTCAATAACAATGGTGCATGATTCAGTCTCACTCCCTCAGATCTCTACTCTCCCTTCCTTACTCACCCTTTTCATAAGAAAAACCAGCCACATTCTGCTTAGCCACACTCTCCAGCTCCCCCTCCCTGCCTTTTAAAATGAAAAGCCCAGATGTGGGTGACCCATCTGTAGTGTCTCACATCTTTAGCATCTTCTTTATTTAGAGCTGAGAGAAAGGGACTCATTAGAGAGAGGAAGTCCACAATGAAATTAGGAAACATTTGATCAGACCATTGTCCCAACACAATGTGAGCAATGAGGGAAACACTGGAGTTGGCTGCAAACCCCAAGTGTTTCAGCTCCATTGGCTTGTTCATCTCTGACTTCCCCGGTGCTGACCAGAAAGGGGAGCCAACAGCCCCCTGAGTAGAGACTGAGCTACCAAAGTAGGAGCAACATCAAGGCCATCTCTCTCTTCCCTGAGGCTTTTCTCTGCAGTGGGAGCCTGGGCTTATGAAGTCTATGGTAGGTAGGACATCCCAGCGTTTGCCTTCCCAGTCCTTCCTGTCGCCTCAGCAGAAGCATGTATGCGGACCCAGTGGGGAGGTGTAACCCTCCCAAATCCTCCATCTTTGGGCCACAGGCTTTCCCCTCAGCTTCCTGTGGTATGAAGGGCAGAGGTTGGCTGCAGGAACCTATGCTGAGGCCTCAAAACACAAAAACCATTCTCAGGCTCCAGTTTTATTTCTGGCGTCTCCTCTCTTTTATTAAGTAGAGCAGAAGGTCAGAAATATAAAGGCTCCAAAACAGAAGTATAATGATACATTTCAACCTCTGGAAAGCCATTGGCTATAAAGATGTCCAGTCGTACCTCCAAACACTTAATCTGAATAGCATCAACATCAGCTCCATACTACACAAGCAGAAATTAAGCACAAAGCAGTGAAATCTAGAGCGCTGGTTACGGAGAAAAAAGACTGGGTTTCACAGAATAAAATGAGACTCTAGCCCTGGCTTGGTCACTGGCTTCAGGCCATTATGACACTTGATCTCACTTATGAGAGAATTCAGGGTGGTTGTCTCACCACTCAGAAGGTTGCTGTGATAGTATGATGTGAAGAAAGCTATTAAACCAAACTGGAAAATTATAGTATCATATAAAAATAAGTGTTAGCTTTATTACTATCAAGCCCCACAGCAAATTCTCTGCAGTTTGTGGCATTAGGATTCATTCCCCATCTGGTGTGAGATCCATTGCTTCTTCGTAAGTGGCATAAGAGATTCGCCATTCTCAAAGGACATGGAAAATCCATTTCTTGGACCATGCTACACAGCACAACATTTAGAATGGAACATATGAACTTAAATAGAAGCAGATGACCTACTGGATCCACACCAGCAGGAACAGATATAAGCTCAGCTTCTGGCACGTAGTAGGCCCTCCATATGTACTAGCTGAATGGATTAATTAAGAAAAAAAATACCTAAAGAAAAACCCTAATAAAAAAATTAAACCAAATTAAATCAACAAGTGCTCAGGATCTGTGAAGAACTTCTGTCCTCTGGGGCTTGTGTTTGTTTGTTTTACCGAACATAAGTTGAATCAGAATTCCTTTATCCAGAAATTAGTTATCCAGCAACTTTCTCTATGTGAAACTTTGATGAATAAGCAAAGAAAAACAATAAAAATCTTGATCCTGTTTCATCTCATGTAATTCACAGTTCCAACAGGTTTATCTCCCCATCAACTATCAAATAAGAGACAGGGTAACATAAAGAAACATAAAGAAGTAAATGAAAGTGGCAACAATACGGCAATCAATGAGGTGGCGGGAAAATTGGAAACTAGCTTATAAGAAGTATGAATCTGGAGTAAGTAACCCCATACATCTCCATGAACCTTGGGGACGTCATTGTATTTGATTTCTTTGAAAGCGCTGTAGTATACAAGTCTGTTTCTTTCATTATTGCATTAGTCATGGCACCATTGAAAATCCCTTTTCTTAATAACTCACCATACTTTGTTAAAAAGGCAAAAAATGCCTGTGATATATTTTAGTGAAGCCACCTGTTCAACACAAAGGATCCATGATGGTTAAATACATGAGCTTCCTCAGTTTTATTTTCCACTATTCCTCAAAACCTGTTTTGTGGCTGTATTCATCAGCTTTCTACTACTGTAAAAATACGTGAGATAAATCAGCTTAATAAGAGAAAAGGCTTATTTCGGCTCACAGTTTTGGAGGTTTCGGTCCATAACCAAGTGACCCCATTGCTTTGGGCCTGTGGTGAGTCAGCACATCATGGCAGGGTGCTGTGGCAAAGCAAACTACTTATCTCATAGCTAGGATGCAAAAAGAGAGAGAAGGGCATGGAAGATTTTAACATATGAGCTTCTAGAGGACACTGCAGGTGGAAACCATGGCAGCGAGAGCAATGATGTCCTCGGTGAAAATTCAGGACCTCTCCATGAGTTTTTCTCATTGTATTAGGCAAAGCCCTACAGTCATGAGTCACACACCAGTTCCTTGGCCCTCTGACTGTAGAAGACACTGGCCAACTCTGAGTGGTCTCATTGAAGCCTCTCTGCTTTCACACCAGTCAAGTACCTCAGTCTAGAATTCTCCTTCTAAGAGCTTCCCTGACTGAACCTCAGCCTGAGGGAGGGGATCTTGGAAGAGGAGGGTAATGGAAGTTTGTGCAATAATTTTCCAGATATATTCTTGAAAAACATGCATCTTCATGTATCTTGTTGTTCAGGCCAAATATCCAGTTTAACACATGACTACATTGGAGACATTCCACACAGAATAATATAAACTGGGGAGCAGAGCTAGGTTTTTAATGGGATAACCACTCAGCATACACAGTTACTCATTCACTGGAAGACTTGAGATATCTTTTTTTAAAACTATATTTGGAAATATCTGGATTTTTGATGAAACGTTTCCAATTTAAATCCAGATGTTTGAGATCCTGAATGTAGCCAAAAGTTGGAAAAATAAATTATAATATAGTGAAAGAGCCTTATTTTTGCTATCACTATTTAGATATAATCAGACTACACGTCGACTTTTATATCAAAATTCTGGATCTAAGTCCAGATGTAGACACTGAACGTCTTCATATCTGGAGGAAGCTATTTATGCCAATAAACTCGTTTTGTCCATAACCAATAAAAAGATGTATATACTATATTTTCAAAATCCAAAACTGTAAGTAGCTTTTGCTGTTGTGAAAAAACTAACATTTTGTTTGAAATATAAAACAACTGAATATGCAATTTATGCCAAAGGTTTGTTTCAGCTTTTTTACAACACATCCAAACTTTTTTGGTATACATCTTTCAAAAAGTGAAGTCTAATTCTCCTTCCCCTAAGTGTAGGCTGTACTTAGTTATGTGCTTCTATATAACAGGTAGAAGTGATGGTGTTTGGCCTCAAAGATTGGGATAGAAACACCACTGAGGCTTCTTCCTTGCCATCCTAGATTATTCCACTTAGGAAAAACCAGCTGCTGTGTTGCGAGGACACTCAAGCAGACCTAAGGACAGGCCAACATGGTAATACGCTGAGGCCTCGTCCCACAGCCAGCAAGGCAGTTAGCATCCTGCAGACAACCATATGGTAGTGAGACCCTCGGGAGCAGACCCTCCAGCCCTAGTCAAGCGTTTACATGATGTCAACCTCATAAGAGACTCCACACCAGACACCCAGCTAAGCCGCTTCCATTCACCTGGCTGATGGCATAGAAGCTGTGAGTTAACAAATGCCTGTTGTTTTAACCCACTAAACTTTTGAGTCATTTATTATGCAACAATAAATAATGAATATGGAATTGATCTGATTTTCTATTCTTTTATGAGAATCAATACTACTTAAGAAATCAGTGATTTTTGAAAATGCACACACAAATCTCATGTTTTGAATGGAAAGAGTAGCATCTCTGGATTTTTATCACTGAAGTTCTATAGAAATTCTCGAATCCTTCTAAGTTAGTTCATCGATAAGTCATGTATACCCCACAAATGCATGTGCTAAGCTAAATTATTTTTAAATGAGAGGTGTAAGCACAGATTTTTATTAGACTACACCGTGCTACATACATGACTGTCACTAATAAACTTAACAATGCATCCAAAGTTACTTCTGGATGCTTCTTCTATTAGCTCCTTTTTATAAGGGCATCAATTTACTTTTTATTTGTTTAGGAACTTACGGTTAAAAAGGAAAGCAGATGCATATTTATTATAAAGATAAAACTTATCTTTTGTGAGAATGAGATAAAAGAAATTGCACTTAGGACCCTAAATAATGCTTGTGCAGCACAGATCATGATGACTGCATACGTCTGCAGGAAGTTTACAATTACACGTACTTACCTTATTTAATCCTCCCAACAGGCTAGTAGAGCAGGCATTATTTTTCCCATTTTGAATATGGGATGATGCCAAAGCTGCTAATGTGAGAGTCATCCAGGACTTACCTCCTCTTCCAGACTCCCAGAGATAGCCCTCCGAGTGCAAATCTCAATGCCCCTTCTCTTCTAAAGATGAGAATCGTTTCTGGGAAAAGATGAAGATGGAAAGAGTTGAAGACAAAGGAAGTCTCACCAGCTATAGTCAGAAGGATGGTCACGCAGAGGGATGTGGGGGGACACTGATGGGTGTGAGGGAAGAGGGATTTTAATGGGCTGTGTGGCATGTATTTGCAACTTCTTTACCTTCCTTTGAGAGAGGTGAGAAATTAATAGTCTATTTTAATTATTTTTGCCTGTTGAACTGTGCTTTGTCAACACATCGCTTTAAAACTCCTGGGTTTTGAGATGGTGCATTTAAGAATGTTCAGGTTCAGATGGTGTAAATGACCTTCACAGGAATCCAGATCTTCTAATTAAATTGAGAGTCTCCCCACTTTATCACTCGTCCCTCTCCCTCATCCATGCACACGGCAAATGGCAGCAGTCACACAGCAGACACCAGGTTCTGCTACACGACTTGAGGAACAACTTGGCTTGAAGGTGCAAAAGCCATCCCAGCAAAGGGTTAGAGACCTGAATTTAGTCTCCTTTGAGTTGATCGGTCCTGTGTTTGGAACAAACAATCTGGGTGGACTCTTTAATTACCAAAATGCAAAGAAAACACCCACCCATTGTTCAAAGCTAAAGCTGTGAAATGGCAGTGTAATGCCATGTTTTAGAATCAGAACAAAAGCCTTCTGTAATTGTAAATTTTTACCTATGGCTGAGCCAAAGCTTTTGTTGATTTTTTTTTCTTCTGTTGTTTATTTTGTTTTCTTTGAGAGTGAGTAGCAGGAATACGCTTTCCTCTATATGGATGGAGGGAGCCTGTTCCAGAAAAAAAAAAAACAAACCCTCCTTTATTTCCTCTTGAGAAGGACACTCAGGTAAAAGAAGGAGTGCTGTACCAGGCTCTTTGTAGTTCAGCCTATACTGCACTGTGGGTGTCCTGCACACTGTGTTTATTTGAGACCCGATAAAAGACAGTTTGGGAAATCCGCTAATGTTAGGATGCTGTGTTCTGATGTGCTATGCTGGGGCTGTTGCTACCACCTTAGAATATGAAATGAGAACTTGGATTGGGCTGGACTGAAGTGGAAACCAAGGGCTCCTCCTCCTACTCCAGTGTCCCACACTCCTTTTGCCAACTCCCTCTCCTCGCCTCTCTGAGGTTCTGAGCTACCACTCTTTCTGGTTTTTCTCCTACTTCACTAGATGCTCACATCACACGCCAGCAGAGTAGTAGCAGCACTGTCCCAAGGAAAGTGGGTGGTCCTGGATGCTTGGGAGACAATAGCAAGGTGCAGAGTCTGAAGAAAGGGAGACAGAACCAGCAGCACAGACTCAACCTTAAATGAGCACCATGAATATTAGACTCCCCAAGGTACTCTGAGAGCCCCAGAAAGGCCTGGAGACATTAGGGTGGGTCAAGGCTACCGACAATGGCATGGGGCATCCACCCTTGGTAATCTACAGTATTAATGGAAATGTGATCACATCACTGGTGAAAAGCATTTAGGACATGCGTATCAGTGTTTGCACCAGTGAATGAGGTACAGTCTCTGCCCTCAAGAGCCATTCAGCCTAGTAAGAGAGACAGACAGATAAACAAATAACGGCCATCCATTTTGGTAAGTGCTCTCACAAGGGTAAATGCCAGGAAGACATAAGGCACAAAGCTTATCAGTAACTAATCCTCACTAGGACATGGCACCGAGCAGACAGGGCTATCGGCGGACTACTCTTCTGTGCTGGAGTTATGAGCCCGTAGGGCTTTTACCAAGAAATTTCCCAAATAATCAAATTTTAGATTTCAATAGTTTCAGAACAAATAAGACTAGTCCTACATGTAGAGAAATGAAGGAGACCATCCTCACCACATGGTGCCCTTGATTTATAAGTGTTGCCAAAAATGAGTTTGAAATTGACAGAAGAAAATAAAATCTCGGGTAAGTTATCTTCTCTTTGTGCACATTTTTTAGTGCCATGCCAATATTATTAGTGTTGTCATCTCTTTGGAGGGGTATTTTGCATTACAATGAAAATGAAAAAGGGAACCACAAGGGAGATGTCTTTATCACTATAGTATTAATGCCATGATTTGGGGGTAGCAGAAAGGTAGGCACAAATCAACAGGACTGTTCCACAGGCAGCAGGCATCAGCAGGCTTTCCTTACCCTCTCCCTCTCTGTGGTCCAAATGACTTATCTGATGTTCATGCCTGTTTTTCTCCTGGAAAATTTAAAAAACTGAATACCTGTGGCTCTTCTCTCTCTGCATATCAAAAGAGGCTCAAAGAGATAAAGTACAGTATGGTATTTTCCTGACCCCACTGGAAGGCAGCTTCTGGACTTGCCTTCAGGACCCCTCCGCCTCACTCCAAAGCCCTCCTAAGAAGGTAGCTATTCCAATACGCAGGTGGGTTCATCATCTCAGGATGACAACCATTTGCTAATGATAAGGAACACAATTAGATTACTTTTCTTGAGGCAGGAATCAATAGCCTGGTGTATGTGGAGCCGATTAGACATCGCTAATTAGAGCTTTCAGACATTAATCAAATACCACGTATGGGGCTAATCAACCAAAAGCAATGTGGAAAGCAGAAAAATCTATAATGTCCCAAGTCACCCCTTGAATTTTCCAACCTGGTTCACCTTGAAAGCTGACATAAAGGCAGCAAAGTGGGCTGGGAGACTGTGTTGTTTTACGCACTCTCCAGCCTTCTGGAATGTGAGACCAATGTGATGTCATCGGGCTCCTCCTTAAAGAAACTAGGCTCAATCCTGCAGCCTTGACACACTTTTCATTGACTCACAGTGCTGCTCCTGGGCTGGTCCCAGAGAGGTCGACCAGTGCTCCTAGGCCCGCACAATAAATAAAACTAAATGCTCTCTCATTTATTATTCATGAAATTGCCCATCATACTACATACTTGCATGCATACAATTATTCCTGTATGTTTAAATAATGAATGTCAGGTTTGTGTTTACTAACACAAATCGATGATTAATCCATAATCAAATCAAACAGTGCTTTATAGGAACATTTCAAAATACTGTACCACATCAGTGTGTTTACTTCAATTTAGGGATAATTTCTATAATGTGAATTCAGATGCATGTGATACTACTGGATACTATGGGCTTGAATAAAGATTTGCTGATAACACTGGGCAAGTCCAGATGTGATTTAAGATTGGTGGAATATATTAAAAATATCCCTAAGTATCTATGTCCTTAATTGTTGATCCTTTAATGCTTCTGAATGTTGCCCTGTAAAAAGCTATTTATTGCCCAACAAGCTCTTTCAATCTCTCATAATCTCCTTCAAAAAGATATTTTGTTGAAAACCAGTAACATGTGTGCACATGCCATCATTATAATTTTTTCTTCAGAAATAGCAAGTTAGCTTTAAATGAATTCAAATCCCAAAGGATTCACATGAGAGTTAAGATTCACAACCTACAGGGATTGATCAGTTTTTAGAGTCTTAAAAAGCATGTTCTTCCAGCCACTCTTAGCACTATCAGCTTTAGACAAACAGGGAGAGAGAAATGGAATTTCTAGGATTTAATTACCAAGTACACACACCAGTACTGGAGAAAGGGAATAGTTACAACAAAGGAAAAATAAGCACAGAACTCAACCTGGATTTGAATCCAACATCCCCAACATATTACTGGTGCGGCCTGGTCAAATAATTAATGTCTCTGAACCTCTGAGGTAAGAACAGTAACATCAAAGGTCATCATGTGACACGAGGTCACACATGTGAGCACCTGCACAGTGTCTCCCTGAAGTTAGACAGCCAACTGACAACTGGCCAAGCTCCATTGGTCTCTTCCTATAATTCCTGTTTTATAAACCATGCCATTCTAAAAAGCAAGAACTGCATCTAATGCATTTTTGTGTTCTTGCTGCCTGGCATAGATGACTCAAAAAATCATTATTGACAAAAAAGCCACCAAAGATATTTTGGGGACATATGAAAATGTTTTTACCCTCCTTCCTGAAAAGTCAATGTTGGACAGATTGTCCAAGTAATTTCCAGAAATCAGGGGAAGTGATCTAGAAGATCCAAAGCAAATCTCTCCTGTAATTTCTAGCTTTGAAAAGTATGATTATTAGGAGAGCAAATTCTCTCCTTCACTTCTCTGGCTTCTTCCTCTTATAATTTTGGGGATATTCATGCATAGAAAATATAAGGCAGGGCACAGAACACAAACGTGAGAGATACCAAAACATTTATTTCATGAACTATACAGCTCTGGGTGGACCGTTGATAAAAATTAAAAACTATGGCGTATGGAGCACAGATGTTGGAGAAAGGGGACAGTTTAAAGATCTTTTAAGCAAAGGACAATTTTACTATCTTAAATGAATCTCAAGATAAACACAGCAAGTGGGAAGCACTATGGTCAGATTCCTTCAGTTTGGATCAGGGATACACCATGGGCTTTTGCTTAATTCAAGTATAAAAAGTACAGATAAAACACTATGTCCTTAAAGTGCACCTAGCTATCAAGTGAAAGGCAGCACACCCATCAAAGGGGCTGGCAATGAAACATCAGAAAGATCTGGCTAAGGACAGGAGCAGGGAATGTAATTAAGATCATATCTCTCTAATTAAAAATCGTTATTTCCATCTGGGTGTGGTGGTGCACATCTGTAATGCCAGCACTCTGGCAGCCTAAGGCAGAATCATGAGTTCAAGCCCAGCCTGGGCAATTTAGTAAGACCCTGTCTCAAAATAAAAGTGACTTAATAAATTAATTAAAAGGACTGAGAATGTAACTCAATGCAAAGGTCTTGTGCTCAATCCTTAATACCACACAAAAAACTGTATTTCCTTTTCTTAAAATAAGCAATTTTAGCACAAACATATTTTTCATGTTATAGTGGTGATAATTAAAATTTTAAAAACTTTCACCAAAGTTGAAAACTTGTCATATGCTCTGTCAATTATTTCTTGTTTTATTATTTAGCATCTTCACCCATCCAACCAAACTCCACTATGGCACTTTTTGCAGGCAGCCTGGGGAGAATGATGGCCCTCTCCTGCCAAGTTCCACATGCTTGTTGGTCTCAACTGAACTGTCATGTTTTTCACAACAGTTCTTAATTTAATAAATCATAAGTCCTTATTTACAATCTAAGAATATCACAGTGGAATAGTCACACCATCTCTGTGTGATTGGGAATTAAATCTCTGTCGTTAGGAACCAAATTCCCACTTCCAAAAATATTGGGAGTCCCCAGATAAGCCAAGTTCTCTCCCAGGGACTCCAGCACAATAGAAATTCAACCACGTTGCATCAACATCTGAGAGCATCTGGCAGCTGAGGCTTTGCTACAGCCGTTGTGCAGTCTTTGTCAAATGGATACGGGCTCTGCGAGCCACTCTGTGTTCCGGAAGAAAACAACAGCTGCTGATGTGCAAGAAGGAACGAATGTTTCCTTAAGAATCTAAACCTCTGAATTTCATTCTGAAACCCCTTTTCCTGGGTTAGCTGTGTCCTGACTCTATTCATTAGACTCCATCATCCCAAGTCAATTCATACACACAACCTAAGCTTCCAGTAATGAGGGACTGCCAAGACAAATGCTCCATAGCTGCATAAAGTCTCACGTTATTGAATTAGGTTGGCATAACTTTAAATATTAAACAATCTTCCCAGCCCCTGGTTATTGTCACTCACTACAGGAGACATATGTCATATTATCTGCCCAACACTGTTTCTCCTTGTCTGACAACAACACCCCTTTTTCCTCTGGGTAATTACTCTTCTGCCAATTCAAGTAGTGCTGGGTACCTGGGGAGAAAGTAGCTCCCAAGAAAGGCCACTGGAGACTTTCCTGGATTTTACATGTGGACACTAAGGGGACAGCAATCTCTGTTATGTTATGGAGTGTCACTCTCTAGTTTCATGAAATCTGGACCACACTCTGCAGACTCTCCTGCCCACCCACTATGGTTAACCAAAAAGATAAGCCAAGAAGGAGACCCATTGATGTCATCAAAAAAAAAAAAAAATCCCTGGATCCAACCATTCCTGAAGTCAACTCAACCTCAAGACTTTGGAATTGCATTGGCTAATACTAGACCTTCTGTAATGTAAAGAGCCCTTGCTGACGCATGCACATATTTTAATCCACAGATCCCACCTTCAAGTTCTGATACAGTTTGGGTGTATAATGACCCAATGGCTCATGTGTTGAAAGTTTGGTCCTCAATGCACCAATGTTCTGAGGTGGGACTTTTTTGGGACTGATTGGATCATGAAGGCTCTGAGCTCATCAATAGATTAATCAGTTGATAGGCTCCTAACTTGATAGGCCATTGGGAAGTGATGGAAACTGGAGGATGTTGTTAGAGGAAGAGCACTAGGAGTGTGACCCAGAAGAATGTATCTTGTCTGTAGCCTCTTTCTATCTTTTTCTGCCTCTCTCAGCTTCCTAGCTGCCATGAAGTGAGACGCTTCCTCCCCACACACTCATGTTCACCATGATGGTATCTCTCACTTTTGGCCCAAAGTAATGGAGCCAGCAGACCATGGACTGAAGCCTCTGAAACCATAAGACAAAATAAATCTTTCCTCTTTGAAATTGTCTCAGGCATTTTTGTCATAGTAAAGGAAATCTGACTTAACACAGATTTCTTTAATTTGTTATTCAGCACTTTCTTCTCATCCCCCAAAGCTGGGTTGAAAATTCTTTTGCCACACACCTAAATCTCTACAGAACATAGGTCATTTCATCCCTTGGTTATAGACCTACCCAAGTTTCATTTCATGATGAAAGTGCTATCCAAATTAGCTGCTAACCTCAGGCATCTATCTCCTTAGAAAGTTCTAGTGAAATTTCTTTCTCATTATGATAGTGGGTTCTTGTTTTACTTCCCTGATCTAATGGTCTCTATGCTAATTACACTAAAATCTCCCTTCCATTCTTTACCCTGCTATTCCTATTTTCTTTCTTCTTCACTGTACTTTCTTTTAAGGTTTTCCTACAGCGGGGGTTATTAACAAGGTACATAGACTATTTATTAAAAGGCTTTAGGATGTCCCAAAATCTCTTGAAATTATATGCAAGTTTTACATGAATATTCCTATTTACAGGCATTAGTTATCAATTGCTATGTAACAAATTACCCCATAATTTAGCAGCTGAAAACAGCAAATATTTATTATTTCACAGTTCCTGTTTGTCAGAAATCCAGATGTGGCTCAAGTGGGTGCCTCTGCCTCTCATAATGCAGCAGCTGAGGTATCAGTCAGGAATTTTTGTCATAGCTAAAGGCTCTGGGGAAGAGAAATCCATTCCAAGCTCACTCATCAGGCTGTTAGCAGGAATCAGTTTCTTGTAGCCAGGAACCTGCCCATTCTTTGCCATGTGGACCTCACACAGGCCAGCAGGAAGAATAAAGGGCAAATGAGAGAGATACCACCTCTTTTGTGTAATCTAATCTTAGCGGAGGTGTCCAATCTCTTTTGCTGTAGTCCATTTACTAAGCCCCACCCATACTCTGAGGGAGGGGACTGTACATGTGGAGGTGATAGGAGGCGGGACCACTGAGGTCCATCTCTGGGACTGACTACCCCAGGTACCTGGAAAGAAAGAGGAGCCGTATCTTTTATTATACTTTTACATTTCTGAATCAACATTTGTATTGTCTTTTTGTCTCTGTCTCAACTATCAATTTTACCAAAAGTCTTTTAAATTTTCACAAAACAAGTCAGTAGAAATTTTTCTATAGCAGGCTATAGTTAATCTTCCCATTGCAACAGTCGTTATATTACCTGCTGTTAAAATTTTTGTGAGGCAAGGATTCTGTGTTAGCAGCTATCCATATCACACACACACACAAACATACACACACACAGACACACACACACACACATTTAGTCCATGGTCACTTGATGAAAAATGCAATGTTTTGATCACACAGGACAAGATCCTGTGTTATAAACTACTAGTTCTTGTACCTTTCAGTCTCCAGAACCTTTCATACTCTTCAAAATTGAGGACCCTCAAGACTTTGTTTAGGTAGGTTGTGCAGGTTAGAAAAGAAAATTGAGAAATTCTAAGAATAGTTTAACCTCTCTAAAATACATATATCATGTGCCAACATAAACATTTTTAAGAAAAATACTATTTTGTTTTTCTAAAACAAAAAATGAAGGATAACAATGTGTTAAATTTTTAGAATCCGCTGTAATCTCTGGCTTAGGACAAGACAGCTGGATCTTCATATCTGCCTTTGCACTCAAACTTTATAATGTGTTGTTTTGCTTAAAGTATGTGAAGAAAATCTGGCCTTTATAACAGAAGTATTTTAATAGCCTCTTCATGTAATTTTCAATACCTCTTTGATACTAAGTCAAAACTCGGGAAAAACAAATTCAACCAAGGTAGTATCTTAGTTACAAATGTGGGGAGTTAAAAACCATACCAATGACTGTTCCCCATTCTCTTTTAGCCCACTGGTCTATCTTGCATTATAAATCTTTTATCAATATATGACTTTTAACACCATGCATTTGGTCGTCTGGGAAAAAAATCAATTCACTGAAATTCATAGATCTTCTTAGTGTTTACACATTTAGTCACAGAATTCCAAACACAAATTACATTTGCAAATATTACAACCAACCTCACTATGAGTCTTCAGGAATTGGGAAACACTCAAGTTCATGGTGGAAAAAACAAGGTTTTCAAAATTCTGATTTTCACTTGGGAACCTAAATTTTATCAGCGGCTCTAAGAACTCTCAGTTATTTTTCTTAAAGTAACAACCCCACTACATCCATTTCTAGAAAATATCTACCAAATATCAAAGTTGAAATGAGCAGGGCTAGGGATGTAGCTCAGTGGTGGAGCAAGGTTCAATCCCCAGTACTTAAAAAAAGGAAAAACCTAAATAACTGTAGTTTGTCAATTGTTCTTTCACACAAAAACAGTGTTCCATGAAAAGAGCAGGCTAATTCAAAAAGTGTGTTTTCTCAAGTCAAGCATTCTGCTTGGCACCCAGAAGAATGGTTTATTCATATTTTCCATTTGACCACACATAATATTACAAAGAGGAAAAGGGTTGAGATTTAATAAAGGTAATAATAATGTTTATTGCTTTGTTATTTTTAGATGGTACTGGCTTTTCTTTTTCTTGTGAGTGTGGTGAAATATTCAACAACCACTCTTCCAGTCTAGCATCACTGCTGGGAATCATCTAAGACACCAATTTTACCCATCCTTGATTTACATCAGTGGTGTAAGTGTCAACATATTGAAAAAAAGCAAATAATACTTTATTCTTATGAAAACAGTTTCAATGTCATGAACACACTGAAAGGGACTTGAAGACCCCCAGGAATTCATGGTCTATACCTTGAAAACCTTTATTACAGACTATTATATATATATATTTCTAATTCTGGTATTTGTTTACTCTGAGGGAAAAGGATTTGACATATCATGCGATCATTTCTGCTTTTCAAGGTCTGATGGGAAAACAGAGTCCTCTAATAAAATGTTTTGATTTAATGAGTATGAACCATCCACTGTTTCCCAAATGTCACTCATTCACAGTTTTCCAGAGAACCATCACTTTCTAAACTTAAATATTTAAAAAGACATTGTCTAAATCTGAAGGAAAGTCTACCTTGCCACATAATGATACCCTTAAATATATAATTATTAAATTTAAAAAATAAACTTCTCATGAGTGTCTGATTTATTTCACTTAAAAGTATGTTCTCAAGGAACATCCATTTACATATGAATGACTCCAGTTTATCTTTTTATGGCAGTGTAGTACTCCATTGTGTAGAAAAACCACATTTTCATTAGCCATTCATTGGTTGTTGGGCATTTAGGTTGTTTCCAAGACTTAGCTATTACAAATTGTGTTGCTATGAACATGGTTGTGCATACATCCTTGTGGTACGACGATTTTAATTCTTCTGGGAAGATTCCCAGTAGGGGAACAGCTGGATCAAATGGAACCTCCAGTTGTAGTTTTTTGAGGAATCTCCATATTGATTTCCACAGTGGCTGGACCAGTCTACATTCCCACCAACAGTGGAGGAGTGTTCCTTTTTCCCCATAGCCCCTCCAGCATTTGTTGTTGGTCGATTTTTCCATATACGCGGTTCTTTCTGGAGTGAGGTGGAATCTTAACATTGTTTTGATTTGCATCTCTCGGATGACTAGTGATGTTGAACATTTTTTCATATACTTATTTGCCATTTTTATTTCTTCATCTGAGAAATGTTTATTCATTTCAGTTGCCCATTTTTGGATTGGGTCTTTAAATTTGAGAGGTTTAATTTTTTTTGAGTTCTTTGTATATTCTAGATGTTAGACCTGAGTACACATCAAATTGTTTCTCTGATATGAGAAACCATAACTGTAAATAAGGACAAAGAGGTGTAATAAATATTATATAAAAAGAAGATAATATACAAAGGAGAGGAGTACTAGAAAGAAAGAAGGGGGAAAAGCAGAAAGACAACAAAGGAAAGAAAAGGGAAAGGGAAAATATGGAAAATTATGAATAAACCTGCGGTAAATAGGGAGGGAGGGAACAGAGGGGAGGGGTGGGGAAGAGGGGGAGAACCAAGATGCATCATGTACAGGTACAAAATAAATGTGATGAATGTGACCACTGTATGTAAAATGTACCAATACATGTTCTTGGTTTGAAATAAAAAAAAAATAAATAAACTTCTCATCAAGTGTACTGTCTAAAATCACCTCAGGGGCTGGGGATTTAGCTCAGTGATTAGAGTGCTTGCCTTGCAAGCACAAGGGCCTGAGTTCGATCCCCGGCACCACAAAAAAAAAATAAATAAATAAAATAAAATCACCTCAGATTTTGCCATTGATAACTCACTTTTGAAAGTCTGCAATAGTCCCTCTCTACTTCTGTGTTCATTCCTTTGCCAAATTCCATGATATGCACATTTACTTCCTTATATCTTTTCAATTCTTATACCTACAGATTGCAAGTCACTCCTGATGGAGATAATTAAAAAAAAAGAAACTGGGGAACAGGAAAAAGAAAAGAGAAGTAAAGCAGATGGCAGTGAAGAAATATAGGTTTGGGCATGAAGCTCTGGGAAAAATAAAAGAAAAGGAGGAGAAGGAAGCCTGAGCCCCAAATGGCCCTCAAGGGTCTGATGAAGCAAGAAGATGAGGTGGGTGTAAAGGGGCTAGTAAAACGTTCCTGAGTGCGGGGAGTGTTGGGCTCAGGCGTTGAAAACAAAAAATTTCTACCCAGCTGTGTGAAATGAAGCTTACCACAGAATTTTCCCATTTGAAATCTCCAAGTACTTTTGCATCTGTGAGACCAAAGCAGGATTCAGGACATCATCAAGCATTTGGATGAAAGGCATGTATGAACACACACACACACACACACACACACACACACACACACACACACACAGCCTCTTGGTGCGCATACCTTTTGCAATGAATCAAAACAAATTTAAAAGCATCTTAGGATTATGGGAAAGGAGATCCTGTAAAGTCTCCATTGAAGAAATGGGAATTAATAACATAATAAATGAGAATTAATATTACAAGGCCCATTATAACCCATTCAAGATGTGAAAATGCCTTTCATAGTTTCATTTTATTTCTCTTCTCTTTATTGCTTCGTGCTAGCAAATCATTTTAAAGTATCTGTGAGGGTTTCTATTGGCTCACTTTTTAACTCGTTCTTCAGAGTCATCTTTGGCTAAGGCATAAGTGGTTTCAAGGGTCAGTGGAAACCATTAAGGGTCGCAGAGGAGAAAGATGCTCAGCTCCTGTCTATTCTTCCATGAGAACTCCTTTACTGTGACCTACTTTGCATTTTAGTGATCACCCTAAGATTTCATCTGAAGAAAGTGCTCTGGTGCTACAAAAGAAAAAAAATTAAGTAAGAAAGCCCCGGTCATAAGGCTTAAATCCCTCCTAAAGTTGAAAAGTTTTCCTTCCAACTTGCCAAAAAATTGACAAATACAACATGCTGAAATTATATGAAAAATAGCATACAGATACATGGACAATCACATAATGAAAGAGGAAAGTCAAACGGCCAATGGACATATGAAGATATCTTCTACTCTCATTAGTCATCAGGAAAGTGCAAATCAAAACCACTGCAAGACTCCATGGTGTACCCACTGGAATTGCTACATTTAAAAGACACTACAAAGTTGTTGGACAGAAAATGCAATAATGGGAATTTTGGCTTAATCCTGGTGGCTGTGTAAATTGTATAACCAATTAGAAAACTGGGAATATCTACTAAAGCTAAAAATGTACAAACCCGACAAGCCAGCGTGTATATTCCTGGGTATATACTCAATGTACAATGATCCAAAGACATTCAAGAATGTTTCCAGTGGCATCATTATCAATAGGCCAAAACTAGAAACAAAATAAATGCCATCAACAGTAAGACAGACAATTAAATAGCAGCATATTCCTATGTGGAAAATTATATAGCAAAGCAAAGCAATGAACTACTGTGAAATCTCATACTGTAGACTAAAAGTACCTAAACACAAAAGAGAACTAAGGTTCCATTAATATAATGTTCAAAAAGTAGGCAAAATTAATTTATAGCACTCTGGAAGGCTGAGGCAGGAGGATCGCAAGTTTGAGCCCAGCCCAACTTAGCAAGACCATGTCTCAAAATGAAAAATAAAAAAGGGGTAGGGATATAGCTCAGTGCAAAGACCTTAGGTTCAATCTCTAGTACCACAAAAGAGAAAGGAAGCGAAGGGGAGTAGAGGGGAGGGGAGGGAAGAAGGAGTGGGGGGCAAGGAAGGGGAAGTGGGAAGGAGGAGAAAGAAATCATAAGAGCTATCTTTGTAGCAGAAGTAAATGGAAGGTCTCCAAGGGGGACTTTTAGTATACTGGCAAAGTTCTGTTTCTCGATCTGAAGGTAGTCACCTGAGTTTGCTCTCTTTTGAAAATTCATCAACATGTATAGATGTAATCTGTGTTAGTTTTCTGTTACTGTAACAAAATACCTAAGACAATCAACTTTAAAAGAGGAAAGATTTGTTTTGGTTCACAGTTTTGGAGATTTCTGTCCATGGTTGGTTGGCCCATTACCTTTGGTCCTATAACAAGACAACACATCATAAAGCATGTGGCTAAGGAAGACAGCACCTTGGGGTGAGAAGTTAAAGAGCTAGGGCACAAAAATCCAGGGTCTGACAGTCCCTCTCTAGGGCACACCCCCAACGACTTAAGACTTCCCCCTCGTCCTACCTCCTGAAAGTTCCATCATCCCAATAGCACCAAGCTAGGAAGCAAGCTTTTAACCCATAAACCTTTGGGAGACAGTTAAGATCCAAAGTATAGCATGATTTGGGCACTTTTTACTATTTGTTGTTATTTTAGTAAGAAATATACTTCTAGAAAAGAATACTATTAGTTTTAATCATGTAGAACTTTAGGATCTTTTAGTGTCTTACTATATTTCTATTTAGCACTCTCCCTTTTTAAAATTTTATTTTCTAGATTCTAGACAAATTAAAAATTTATTCACTGTTTTCTAAAAAGTCCCATATTAATGGGTTGCTGCTCTAAAAACTAGAGTATACTCTCTTTTTTCTAGTATACTCTCTTTTCTCTTTTCTTGGCCTGAAAAGATGAACTAATAAATTCAACACACGTGCTTTAAATATCTCCATGGAATGGGCTTTGTGCTTGGCTCTAGAAATTTCCAGGCACAGTTTTGGTCTAGGGGAGTTTACTAGCTAACAAGCGAAATCACAGCTGAGAGCATTTGTTACAGAGTATATGAAATACCCTGGTGAGCCAATATTGCAATACGAGGGCATCACACAGCAGCATGGCTGTTACTTCTTATGTCTCAGGGACCACATTTCTCTCTTCAGTTTTTGAAGGACATTTGGGCTCAGTACCACAGAGCACTATGATTCATTTTTTTTTTATGTTTCTCATTAACTTGTCTCCCCCAAATCATGGGTAGAGAGTTGGCCTGGTTCTGTGTATCCCATCAAACTGAAGGATTAGGCCCTTTAAAATACCAGTAAGAGGAGAAAGGAAAGTAAAGAAGTGCATTTATAAAATGAGGCTTTGCATTCTGAGATGCAAAAGGAACAGAAATCATTTTTGCTCATAGAAGTCAGCAGACAGCTCTCCACAGATATTGGAAGAGGGTGGTCTCCCTGAGCTCAGGTCTGTAGGTGTTCAGAATCTGTAGAAATAATAAATAAAGACTCTAGGATTATCTACCTGGTTGAATTTAAACAAGGGAAAAAATAGCCCTGAGTTAACTTTCCTACTATGGAAACACGATGTTTGGGGATAGAAGAGGATCACTCCAAAAATGCATCTACACAGCTGGAATTTCCTTGACCACTCACTTTACCATAATTAATGTTGGAGCACAACAAACAATACCCTAGAGTATGACGCTTTGATATGCTGAGCAGAAGCCTTAGACGCTATCTTAGAACCAACCTCTCTCCAACCTTCCCTGTTCCTCTTCCTGAATCCACGCACAGAGAAAAACTTTTCTCTGAAATTCCCTTATCTACCTAGATCTGCCAAAAGGAACCCAATCGCCTTTGATCCCATCCCTGAGATTCCATTAGTCAGGGATGATTAAACTCAGATTGCAGGAAGGAAGGGTGAGGAATGTCACGTTTAGACATAGTTTGTCACCAGGCCCTGTCTGTTCTTCATTCATTGAACTTCCAAAGAGAATCATTACAAACTATTCTGTTTTGGGGCCCACTTAATTCCGGAGAAAATCACTTACTTCCCTGCAAAATTGTCTGTATTTCCCATCTCCCTTTCCTTCTGGAGAAGAGATATGAGTTTCCGAATCTCATTAAGGTTACTGAATAATCACCTTCGGTCCGTGCCCCCATGCACATCAATAAGTGTGTATGCTTGTTTCCTACTGCTCTGTCCATTGTCAGTTCATGCCCTCAAACTTTCAGAGGGCAGAGAAGAAATCCACTACACACACACACACACACACATACACACAAATGTCTGACCATGGGTTTCCAACCTTTCTTTTGGTGGTTCTGGGGATTAAATATTAAAAAAACAAACAAACAAACAAACAAAACAAAAAAAAACAAAACAAAACAAGAGGGCAAGCAGCCCATGGGCCACAGGTTGGACAAGCCTCTTGACCATCCCTCTAGTGTGGAGATTTAAGTGAGACGGCACAGGATGCCTCTGATAAGATGCAAGTAAGGAATTTGTACAATGCCAGGATTCCCAGCAGTCAAATACTAACAGCTCAAGTTGCATGACAGATGAAAATGGGATAGGGAGGAAGGAGAGGGAGTGAGACATTGCTTACCACAGCCAGAGGACATCAGGATGCTGAGAAGTAAAGGAAAGGAAGGGAAAGAAACAGTGGAGAGAGATTAAAACTGACGCTGCCTTCATTTCTTAAATTACAAAAAAAAAAAATTAGTCTAATTACAGTTTTCCAACTGGGAACCTCACCAGAACATTGTATAACCAGCAGGGATGAGTGTGGTTATTATTATTACTTATTACATGTTGATATTCAAATATCTAAATTATCCAACCAATCCCCTTACCTGCCACATTCTAAATGAATGCTTTCCAGGATGCCATCTTTTGTTGTCACTGCTTATCAACAAATTAACTAGAATCCAGCTCTAATGACCTGTTTACCATGATGTTCAGAACAATTAACTAAAAGACGAGCCCTGGGCATCTGATTTTTTTTTTCCTGCTTCTATAATAGGTGTTAAGGAAATGTTAAGTTTCTCCAAAAGAACACAAAGCTGTGGTCCTGCTCTCAGTCTTTCACAAGCTGCCTGGACATCGCTCCCCTGGCGAGCGTTCACACACTGCTTTGCGCTGGTTCCTGAGCTCCACATTAGCTGCACTGCACAGTTCCGGAGCCTGCAGCCTCATGACCCTTTTCCATTGCTGAGTCCATGCTTCCATCAGCCTCTTGTGGCAGGATCTTTATTCATAATTCATGCTTCTCCTTTGGTTTCCTTTCCAGGTCTCTCTGGGCTGGTGCTTAAACAACATCTCTACCCACATAAGCGCATGTTGGTCCTTCCTCCATTAATAATTAATAGTAATGGTGATAATCACGTGCAAATGTTTAAAGAGTATTTATCTACTGTCTTTCATCTAAGGGTCACTCCTGTCAGTGCTGCAAATGGTACTACTGAGGCACGAACAAATTCAGACAACCCTAAGCAGCACTGCCTGGATTTTATGTTACAGTTAAAAAGAAAAACTCAGAAAGCCCATGACGAGAATGTGTTGCTTTTCTCCTCAGTACCTAAACCCTGCCTCCTTTGTTACCTACCCCAACCTTAGGTTCTTGTCCTCGGCTAAGGCTGAGGCTACCTTCAGGTCACAAGGATAGACAAGAACATCTAGATTAAGCCACCAAGCCTACACCCTTGCTACTCAAAGTATGGCCTTTGCATCATCAGCATTGGTGCCACCTGAGCACTTGTTAGAAATGCAGACTCTCAAGTCCCACCTGAGACATCTGGAGTCAGTACCTGCCTTTTTTGTGTGGGTGCTAGGGACAGAATCCAGAGCCTCATGCGCACTAGGCAAGTACCACACAGCTAAGCCACACCCCCAGGCCCTGTGTGTACCTTTTAACAAAAACGCCAGATGGTTCCCATGCACATTAAAGTTTGAGGGGCATTAACAATGTGCCCTGCACAGTTACTGTCCCAAGTTTGACAAATCAGGCTGATGAGGACCAAGAGGATCTAATTTGCCACCTTCATGTTGCCTGGCAGTCAGGAAAGTAGATGCTGACGATGACTGGATTTGACCTTGGTCTGTTTCCCAGTTGCTGGCAGAAAAGGAGAGACTGCATGGAATCAAGCCCAGAGAGGTGAAGACAGCAAGACCAACTAGGGCTTCAATTACATCACTGAGCTTCTGTGTTCAACTATGGCAAAAGCCAGAGGACTGTTCAGCTGCTTGAGATGTATAGTTCTCGCCTTTTTGATTAAGGAAATATAAATGTGGTTCTCTGTCACTTGCAACCAAAAGAATCCTAAATGATCAGCACCCAAATCCCAGAAGAAAATACCTCCTGCCTAGCCACCAGGGCATGTGGTTTCTGACATTCTAAAGCCATGCCTGAGCTAGATTTTTTTTTTGAACCTGTTCTTTCAAAACATCTCTTAGTTTATTCTTTTAAAATATGCACCACCTTGGTGGGGGAAGAAACCTACAGGCCGAAGGGTATCAAATTGCTTAAAGGTTTCTTTTCTGTTTGTAATATCTTAAATGCAACCCTCGCTTCTCTCCTTTGCTCTTAGAGATGAAAGACTTCTTGGAAATGCCAGGCATGCTTGCGTCATTTGGAAATGACAGCCAGCCCAGAGAAGGTTAATGTTCTCATCAAAAATGCCCATATTCTAAGTTGGTTAAATGTGTCTTTCTGGTTCGCCTGATGGTACCTTCCTTTTCCAGATCACTCACCATCTCAGTGAAGTGTTTTCACGATCTAGCTGCCTTTGCTCAAGTGCTGGGAGTACCCAGATTTTCCACGCATTGCAGGTTTGAGCAAACCCAACCACAGACCTGCCAAGGAAAAGCCAAAAGCAGCAGATAGGCCTGCTGCTGTCCAAAGAACAGTTTTCTGGGCCTGTTTTCTTCTTCCACAGGAACAAGGAGAAAGGGATATTAGTGTGGATACTGTGGAGACTTTATCTCTAAATAGGAGGGTTCCCAACTGTTTGCTTCACCCCACGGACGTGCCAATCTTGCCAACAGGTCTCAGGGAGCAGCCCACAAAGCGCATGTGAGAACTGCCTGGGGTGTGCACTGCGTCTGTGGGTCCCTGGGCCCCATGACTCCTCCTCCTGGCTACCTGAACCCCAAGTTAATTATTTCACAGGGGTTGGAATAAAAGTTCTTCATAAAAGTCCTCACTAACTCAGAAGGTCAAGGCTCTGTCAAGAAAGAAGGATCATAGCCTCTCTGGGAGGCGTGTGTTAAAGCACATGGTTGACAGGATGAGAAAGAAGCTTGGGAGGGTGGGAGGAGGGAGAGTGATCTTGACTTGACTGCACAGATTAGGCGGTTTGGTTAGCTAAAGGCTAGCTAATGATGCCAGGAGTGAAAGACAGAACCAGGTGATTTTATGGGATATTGAGGCACGTGGAAATGGAGAAGAAGGTATAAGTGGCTGTAAAAAGGAAAGGGAGGTGCTGCGGCCACTGCCACCCCCTTACCTCTCCAAAGCCCAGACACTCCAGAGAAATCCAAGAATCTCCCTGCTCACATTAGCAGGGTTGATGCAATTTCTTCAAACTTAGGTATTTAAAGCCTACTGGCAGGCTGTTCAAAATGTGTGTGTTGGGCAGGCTCTTATTTCTTTCAGTCAGGAAGAGTTCCCTTATAGTATCAGTTTTAAAATTAGTTTTGTTTCTGAGACAGGCTTGAGCAACTTAATGCGTAACCTGGGCCAGCACCGGTGGATCAGGGCACAAACACTGACTGCAGATGACCCTGTGTGTGTCAACAGCAGCCAGATAAGAATCAGCGAGATGGGTTTCCTCATTCTGTAGCAAATCTGACAAGAACAGTGTGCTAGCTTCCTATTACTGCTCTAACAAATTACTGCAAAGTTAGTGACAAACAACAGAAGTGTGTTCTGTAATCATTCTGAGAGCTACAAATATGTAAGGAATATTGGGGGCTAAAACCAATGTGTTGACCGGGCTGGATCCTTCCAGCGCTTCAGAGGAAAATCCATTCCTTACTCTTCCAGCTTCCAGTGGCTGCCAGCATTGGTTGGTTTAGATCCACATTACTCCAGTCTCTGCTACTGTCACTACGTTGGCTTCTCCTCTTCTGTGGTCAAATGTCCCTGGGCCTTACTTTTACAAGGGCACTGTGGTTATTTTAAGACCTACTCAGATAATCCCAGATAATCTCCTGTTATGGTTTGGATATAATTTGAGCATGTCCCACAAGAGTTCACATGTGGAAATTTAATCCCTATTTTAAGATATTAAGTTGGTGGAAACTTAATCCACCTACTGTGTTCATTGGCACCTCTGGAAGGTGAATAGCATTAGATAAGGCCATTAAGATGGAGCCCTTAAGACTGAGCCCCAGGACTTTATAGGAAGGAGAAAGGCCAGGAGACACACACACACACACACACACACACACACACACACACACACACAGTCTCTTCCCATGTGCTGCCCTGTGCCACTTCCCGATTCTGGCAGCAGGAAGACCACTGCCAAAAGAGCCTCCGAAACCATGAGCTAAATAAACCTCTTTGTTAGTTTCCCAGCCTCAGGTATTTTGTTATAGTAACAACAGTAGACTAATATGTTCCCCATTCCTAGGTCCTTAATATGCTGCTGAGATTCCTTTTGCCCTATAAGGTAACATTCACAGGTTCCTGAGTTTAAGGTATGGATATCTTTGCATGACATTGTTCAGTTTACCACAACAGATTTGGCAGATGTGATATATGAAGAATGGGTTTCTTGGGATGGGACAAACATAATGTCAGCAATTCCTGGAGAGCAGCCAGCAATATAACAGTTTGGCCCAATGCCATCTCCAGATGAGCACATCAGGCAGCTGGCTGTACTGACCTCAACTCATCTCTCGGATCTAGAATCTTTGTAAGCTTCACAGTGACATGCATGGAGGTGATAATATTTGCAGCTTAACTCTAAGGAGTTGAGTTAGGAAGGAATCCTCTCCCTCCCCCTTACCATTTGCTCGTGCTGTCCATGCTAGACTTCAGTTTGTCTCGGACTCGGGTTAAAGAGGAAAAGAGGCTACTAGTCCACATATCGATGAGGCTCAAAGCCAAAGGAAAAAGCAGAGAATTGGAATTTCTCCCATTGTTGTTTGCCTCCTCAAGCAGAGTCTAGTTCAACGTTGGTATCAGAAAGAGACAAGGGAGAAAAAAATCTGCAAGTTGTCAATAGACACTGAGAGATGGATCATCTATGTGCATGAAAGAGATCGCTGAGGACGTCTGACACTGTGGTCAGAGTAGGCTTTTAATGATGAGGTTTTATGTCTTTTTATGTATGCCTGAGAGAAGAATTCTTTGTAAATCTGTGACATTAGCCAGATGAAAAAATTACTTATTCTTTGAACTGAATTTCCACAAAGTAAAGCAAAGTCCAGCCTAAACACTTTTTCTGAAGTTCTGACATCATTTTATGGCTCTATACCATGTGGAAAACTGCATTTGCTATTCAGACACTTCATTCCTTGTTACCTTACTGTCTGAAAACCACAGGGTAAAGTATATGATGAAACATTTGAAGAAGTCTCCTTGGATGTGGATACCCTGAGCCTCACATTTTCCAGTTCACATCATTAATCTTACTTCCTCTGGCTCTGGAATACTTTGGTTCCATATACTTTGCCCTAGAGGATCTTTCTGCTAAACATCACAGATGACTGTGAGCATTATTAACCGTTGTTAAACTTTCTTCCCTCCTCTGTCTAATCGAGAAGTTTCTGCAAGGACGTTTTTATTCTTATCATAGTCTCTCTTCCTGCTTGTGTCTCCCAGAAAACTCAACTTTATTTCAGCCTCTTCAGCCTCTATTCTAGATCCTTCTCCCTCGGCAAAAGCATTTTGGCCTAAGATACCTACTTATGCAATCAAATAGTTTGACCTGGTTCCAGAATCCCACGTGGTGGGATTTCAGAGTTGAGATTTACATATTTATTTTTATATCATCAGTTTTGGACATTTAACTATTAAGGCGGAGTCAGGATAAGAAAAGCCCAAAGGCAGGATAATCCCGCTGTGGGATCAATAACTAACAAATAGGTATTTGGGGATGAAGAAGAGCAACGGATTTTCAGCAAGACCAGCTTCAGCTGGAGGCAGATAAACAATCCTGCAATTTGGACCACAAAGGAGGACAATATGAGGCAGCTGAGTTGCAGAAAAAAATCCACCCCTCAAAACTCCTTGACCTTAAGTATGAAACCTCTTTTGAATGGCCCCAGCAGTCCAAAAGGCAAACAGCATGAGTATTTTGTAAGTCTATAACTGTGCTTTACCTGCCAGCAGAGCCGTTAGAATTTAATAGGCTCATACCAATGCTTTAGTGTTTTTCAAACACCTATTTCAAGGCGTGTTTTCAAAACTAACTTTCCCCCAACCAAGAGCAAAGGAAATTGACCCAGAAGAGAAACAGGAAATTAATTGCATGGGCTTGACTTCAGTGACATAGGCTAGAAAGTTCTGAGTTGTTGCTGTTGTTATTTAATGGGACTCAATCTCCATGGGTCTGCTAGCCCTACAACAAAGGAAAGCCTGTTCAGGTTTCAGTAGGGCACCATTAAGTGGAGACCAGGATCGTGAGGGTCACCTGTGGAGACACATGACTCAGTCTCCGTATTTATAGTCACACCTGGCGCCTAGAAGCACCTGGTTCTCAGCTTCACTACGAGCATAGTCCAGAAGCCAACCCTCATGCTCACAGCGACCTTGCACATCCGGGTGGTTATTATGACTTCTATTTACAGACCTGGGAGTGGAGGCTCAGAGAACTTAATCACTTGCCTGATCACTGCTAGTAAATGGCACAGACAGCGTCTGGGCCCAGGGCTCTCTGCCTCTATCTCCTAGTATACATCTCTAAGGATGGACTGACTGTGTAATCCCTAATGTACCTCCTGGCTCTGTTTCTCTCTGATTCTTATAGAAATTTGCTAAGCAGTGCTAGTGAATTTTGGTTTAGTTACAATTTCTCTCTTCAGTCTTGCCTTTTCTATACCAGTTTTGTGCTTCAACACGTGCTCTCTCTGTATCTGTGTGTGTGTGTTTCTATCTTTTTCATATTTCTCTCTGCTCCCCTCACCAGAGATTCCATTAGATCTTCAGGCAAAATGTTTATGCCGAAATAAGCAGAATGGATGGAAGAAGGCCTCCAGTGACTTCTATTTCGCCTCCCTGATGAGTTTCTCTGCATCCAATCTCTCAGCTTCCCACACTGAAGATCCAATACACTAGGAGATGTGTCCAAGGCTGCATGACTAATTAATGGCAGATGCAAGATTTGAACCCCCTCTTTGGGACCTCATCACCCACATGCTCTGGCATCACACCACTGCTCTGCCCCTCCAGCTGTGGCAGAGGAGCCCACACACTTCCCCAACCCTGGGCCTGTACACCTACCTGATTGGTGTGAGTGCCTGGATCCCCCTGGCCAGCTGCTGGGTGTCACAAGGTGTCAGCTCATTTGTCTATCTCCACAGGGAGGTCCGGAGCACAGTGACAGTCTCTGCCTTGAGGGCCTAGCAGTTCAGAAACACAGCTCCTATCTGCAGTGAGAGAGCCTTCAGTTACTTTACAATAGGCATCACGAGGCTAGGGATACGCATACTGGCCAGGGAGTCAGGGGCTCTGCTGGTCACACCCCGCTGGCTCTGGCCACATCAGCTATAGTGCGCGGCTGAACAGCCCTATGACTGAGGAAGGACTAGGTCTCCCTTCCCACAGGTTAGAGAAGGTCAGTAACTCAGGCAGGGCAACTATGATGCCAAATGTCTGCAAGAGAACACCTGGTGGCTGGCCCTGAGACTGCTCTCCGCAGCCTCGAGGGCAGCATGGCCAAACCCTGAGGTCACAAAGACCTCCAGCCGACACTTCTGACCTCATGCCTGAGGGAAGATAATGAGATTAGCTGACCTGATTGGAACAACATGATTGGCCGTACAACTTGGAATTTGTACATGGCCACACTACCTTTAGTACACAACGAATGAATACTTTCAATACATCTTTTGCCCATCTAGTGAATAATGCAAGTTCTACATCATTATATTTTTGTGATAAAAGTATACATTCATTCCTAGAGGTGGCTAAATTGTTTCTGTAAAGGACTGCTTAGCTAACACATTAGGCTTTGGGGGTCACATACAGCCTCTGTAGCATGGTCTTTGTTTTTTACTTTTTTGCATTTTTTAAAGAAATCTAAAATATATAACCATTCCTAGCTCACAGGGTATATAAAAACAGACTGCCAGCCAGATTTGAGCTGCGAGCCATAGTTTGCCATCTCATAAATTCATCTATCTAATATATTGTATTTTTGTGATGCTGTTTCATTGTACCTTCATTTTTTTCACCAACCTCCTCAAACATTATTTAATTGGGTGGGGGTAGGTCCACCCTGGCCAGACCTCATGGACAAGGCCCCTGGTCTGTTCCTCGTGGTCTGGTTAATGTTCTATACTCCACGGGATAACGAAGAGATCAACAGGAAGGCTTAGGAAGAAATGGAACACACATCACAATATGAGTTTAATTACTGTCTTTGGATGAATCTTGAAAATCATCACTCCTCCCACTCAGGCTGCCCTCTCTGAGCAACAGGTATCACGACACTGGTGCAGATGCCGGGCAGTGACCAGGGCTTGTGCTTCTGTGGTCTGGCATTTGCTGCCCGGAATCTACAAGCTTTCTGGCTGGCTCCTACACTGTGGCTCTGCAGCAGAAGCATTTTACTACTTCCTTTGGCAACAGCAGGAAACTGTCGAGAGGAAGATGAGTAATCCCAGGTCAGCAAAATACTTTAGAGTCTGAGACATGCAATTGGCTCTGTGACGTCCACAGACCCGCAGTGTTGTTCACTGTGCAGTGGGCTGCGTAACCCCGGGTGACAGTGACTTCTCACTATGACGTGTCCCTGTCAGCAGAGCCAGGGAACAGGGACCCGCCTCATCCGAGGTGCAGCAAGGAACCCCTGCGGCCTGCTCCCACGGGCCTCCTCCTTCACCCTCCCAGGCGGGGGCAGAACAGGATGCTGTGACATCAGCAGAGCTCTGACCTGGGTGTCCGCAGGCCAGGGTCTCAGTCCCTGCTGTGTCACTCACTCATCAACATATTAATTACCTCCGGAAACTCCCAAATCCCTCTGAACCATATTGGCCTCAATGAGGGCTTTAAACTAAATGATCTCCAAGATCTTTCTACATGGAATTTCTCAAATCCCCCCAGGATCCCCCTACCCATCAGCAGATGCCCTTAATTTCTGCTTCCAGAGAAAATAAAGGGCAGAAAATTTGAACCTGCCCACACCCACTGCTTGCCCACCCCTTAAATGATAAACAGCCTCTCATGTTTCTTCCCCAATTTCATAAAAAGGAAGTGAAGCGTCTTTCCCTCTGCAGCTAAGTGCCCCCGTGTGCTGTTCCATCCGGTCCCACCTCTCCAGGATTACATTCCCTAAGTCGTTTCCTCCGGCCTGCTGCTCTCCACTCACCTTCTCTGTCCCCTTTATGACTGTGGAAATGCACCCAGGTGGCCTGCTCTGAAACCGCCACCAGAGTCCCCTCCCTCCCCCTCTACCCCAGAGGCTGTCCCTGTCCCCTTCCGCAAGCTCCTGAAGTCCAGGGCCCCACCCTGGCTGGGGGACAGGACCCTCAGGAAATTGCCTCTGTCCCATCCCCTGAGCCTGAGCACCCATGCTGACAACCCCGTGTTTGTCATTTCTGCACACTGGCAACTCGCCACAGTGCACTCTGCACACTGAACAGACTCACCATCACTTGCACTCACTTTTGGAAAGCAACACTCCACCTCTCCTAGGGAGAGCAGCCCTTGCCAACAGGTATCCTCTCAAGGCACTGGGTTCCTCCCTACCGCCAGCCTGGCAGGCACAGCACCCTAGAAAGGGGATTTAAATGCCTGCTTTCCTTTTCTAGCCAGTTTCCTCTTTCTCTTCCTTCGTTAAAATAATAATAAGGGGACAGGGCTTGAGGAGCTGGGATTTTAAACCTCCCCAGAGGTCAAACAAATTGCATTTTTGCTACAAAGATCAGGAAAGCAGGGGAGGGGCAGATGGTAAATTGGCTGCAGGGAGACCCTTCCGGGGATGTCTTTCTCCAGCCCCCAGCTGGCAAAGCCTCTGCAGCCCAGGAGCAGCCCCTCTGGTGGGCAGATCCAATCACAAATGGAGAAACAAGGGCAGCCAGCAGGAGCCGCATCGGCAGGGAAATTATTTCCTAATAAAACTACAAAGGAAGGACGATAACTGGGCACTGCTGACAAGTATTGTTGTCTTGTATCAAAATCTCTTTATAAACCTGTTTGAAGAAAAGAGCCTGGCTCTTCTTTGAAGTCTCAGTTCAAAGCCGTTGACTTGCAGGGTGGGGGAAGGCAGGGGAAGAAAAGTCAGAGGGACTTGGCAAACGCTCTGTGCAAATAAATGCCTTGGTCCTCTGAGGATACTTTTTTGGTTAGATTTCCTGTTGAGCTCCTAATTATTAATAACAACTGAACCCCCACATCTGTACAGGGTGCTTCTTATAGACTACCTCATTTAACATGATGTTTCTGGAGGGCGAAGAGCTATACTTGCAGGCATTTCTCCTGACAATGGGAAACAAGGAGGGAGATCAGCCCAGGCCAAGTTACATTCCCCATCAAGGATCCCCATTTACTAGGCTCTCGGATGAGCAAAGTTTTCTAAATCCAGATGCCACTCTCTTCACCTACCCCCATCTATCGCCTTTAGACTGTATCCTTTGCCTTCACCCCAGTCCTTCTCTCTAAAAACAGGTTCCTCAATTCTCTAAATAAGTCGCTCTCGAAGTCGGGTCCCTAGGCCAGAGGCAGCAGCATAGTCCAGAAAGTTATTAGAAATGCACGCTCTTGAGCCCCAGTGAAGCAGAGGATTAGGGTATGGCAAGCTGTCTGGATAAGTGGGCGCAGACTGCCAATCACAGAGACCCATGATGCACGCACAGAACATAGTTTTAAGCCCTGCACTTGGGACCAATCAGAAAGTGTTATCTTCATTTCTCCTGGCATGAAATCGAGCAGGTTCTTCATAGGACAGTCTACTTCTGACAGCAGTCTGAGGGATGACCCCCGCCATTAATCTCATGGCCACTGTGAGCTTCTCTCTATGGCCACTTTCACTCTGCAGAGCATACTTCTTTTCCTACTTTTAATAAATGTAAAACCTTGCTACCTTTTTCATGTTGTCTTGTCTAATTCTTTGTTCAGAATACCAAAAGTCTGGAAAGGATCCCTACAAGGAGTCTATAGGACTCTAAATCCAGTAACAGCAGCCCAGACCCACAGAGTCCGGCAATCTGTGTTGTCACAAGTCTTCCAGGGGACTCTGATGGGTAAAAATCACTACTCTAAACCCATGCTTAGCAAAAGGTGGCCTGACGTTAAGGGTTGATTTTCCCTAAAATCCTGGTATTGGAGTCAGAAGCCAATTGCTTATACAGAAATGGGTGTGTCACCCAAAGCAGCACTGTTTCAACAATGAATTCAGCAGAGGGTTTAAAGAGATTAATAAGTACCACTGGGGATGGAAGGGTAAAATGATGGAATTTTCTTTGAGGAGAGGTGTGCATGCCAATTCACCCTCTCCTTTTTAGAGTATCTCCTTGAGAACATAGCAGGTCCAATAAAAAGCCTAACTTTGAGCTGTGATTTTACAGCTCAAGGTCATGGGCCTTCTGACCGTTGGAACTATTGACACTCATCCTTGGGAATGAGTTCTGCAACCTTTTCCAGGGTGTACACAAGACACATGCAAAGCAAGTCTTCTTGTCTCTCGAAAAGATAAAAGAAGGTTCACAGTCTATTCCTTCTTTGGTATAGTTGTGCAAACTTGATACTTGACAGTCACTTTTGTGCTTCCTTACATGTGTTTAACTCTGATAACACTCACTCAATACTAAAATTTCCTTCTCTCTCTCCCTCCTGTTGACAGGAAGGGGAATTTGCTGGCAAGCTTGTTGTGTTTTCCTGATATAGGAGCAAGGACTGGTACATACCCCATGTGGCTCTAGTGGGAAAATTTAGCTAAAAGCAACCTGTCCTCAAACACCTTCCTTTCAAGATTAACAAAACCCAGAAAGACCTCACACCAATACAGAAATCTGGCATTTGTCTCCTGTAGCCCTAATTCGTAAGCTTCTCCCTTTACTCTCTGTTTGCTGTACTTGATTATCTTTTCTCTCTTCACTTTTACTGGCACACAACATGCATACATGGGGAGCTACTGGCTGTTTATTGTTTATCTCCCCCATTTAACATGTGCTTTGTTCACGGCTACTTCCCCCAGTGCCTGGGCAGCACGGTGTAAATGCCATCACTCCCCAGAGTTGCTGCTATCTCTGCCCTCACTGTCTAAGCCCATCCTACTCTTGAAGAAAAAATCCAAACACCATATTTTTTATCTTTTCTGAGACAAAACAACTTGCAAAATCCCAAAGTGTTCTGTGTACACAGTGTTCATCAGGCCTAGAGAGCTGCCCATCATAAAGTCACCTGGCCACCACTTACTGCCCGTGAAACTTTTCAACTCATACAAATATCATCTCACATAGTTTCCCATGAAGCCGCTGCCATGCAGGCAAAGGTCGCAGCTCCAAGGCCAATGCAGAGATGCAGCAGAGAGAGGGTTAGGTGGCATCTGAGGTGGGCATCTGTTGTTCCCAGCTGGTGTCCCCTTTGGCAGAAAATCCTTGAACTGCTGCTTTACTTCGTGCCATGCAAATGAAGCACTGATGAGGTCATTGGATTCTGCCAGATTATTATCTCTGACATTTTATTCATAATAATTATAGAGCCTTTCCACCTTCAAAGTGCTTTGCAAACAATAATTAATTAATTAACACCCGTAACACCCTGGTGAGGTAGCTGAGTATTACTAATTTATCTCTACAGTATATTATTATCCACGGTTTCCTCCTTCCCCACAAAAACGGCTCCTGTGTTGAGCTTCTGTATATTGTTTCTGGTCCTTTGTGGTCCTCCCGATGTCCTCCTGCAACCCAGGCCACTCCTTAGCATCATCCGACCTCACAAGTCTGGCGGCCCTGCAGACACCTCTTTAGATCTCAGACCAAGCTGTAAGACCATCTTACAGGGGTAAGCCTGTGGGTTTTGCTTCTCTCTGGTCCCAGAATCCTCCTCCTCACCTCATAACCTTTATTATCAAATCTTAGGCTCCTTACCCTTCCCTGCCCCACAGTCTACTTTCTTTTTGCTCTATTTCTCCCACATCCAATCTTGTCTTTTTTTTTCTTTCATTCTAATACATTCTTTAAGCCCCTTTCTTCACCTTGACCTTGGTTTTGTATTTCTTCTCCATCTCTACAAATCCTATCTCCTTGCTTCTCTCACCATTCATTCTCCTAGTTGTTTGGATCTTAATTATGTAAATTGAACTTCTCAGAGGGGTGCTTAAAAAAAGGGTATCCCTTAACTCCTCTCTCCCTCCTTCCCTCTTAATTTTTCATCTCCTTCCCTTCTTGCTCCCTTCCTAATTCTGTCATCTGCAGCCCTGCCTCTGTTCCCTCTCTTGTCTCATGCCAGACTCAGTGACCACTGCATGCCAGGCTCTGTGCTCAGGACAGAGCTGAGGGATAAGGGGTTGACAGAGATAAATCATGACACAGTTGTCAACTCCAGAGAGGATACCAGAATCCCTACAAAAGAAAGATGGGAGAAATCCCTGAGAATTCAGAGGCTCTGGTTAATTCTCATTCTGCTGATAAACAGGAAGAGGGTAGGGGATCACAGAAATCTTCCAGATAGGACACTTGAAATATGAGTGGGGTTTTGGGTAGAAAGAAGAGAAATGGGTTCCAGGTGTAGACAGTGGCATGGACCAGGGTAATGTGAGTAGGTAATGTGACCAGGTAAGGGCTGGGCTCTGGTGGTATGAGTCCCCAAGCCTCTGATTTCACCTTGACCATGCAATGGCAGATGCTCCAGTGCCACCCACTAGAGGGGAATAGAGGGGCCTTGTGCCAAGAGTATCAAGAAGTCAATGATCTTGCCAACAATATTACAGGGAGATAGCAGAGATGATCTACAGACCATAGCAGGCAACAATTCTCTCCAGAAACTTCCCCTCAACTCTTTGTCCGCCAGACTTCCTTGGGAACTAACCCTGTGTTATTCTTTCCCTGGGTTCCACAGCCTCCAAGACCTGCATCTCCAACCCTGAAAGTTGTCCATGCCTACCACCTTTCCTCTTCCTTGGCATCTGCTCACTGTGTCGCATTAACTGTCTTTGGGACACAGATGGTCATAAATGGAAGAAGTTCCAGGCCCCAGGATCTTAGTAATCGGAGAGTAGTTACAAGTAACAAACAACTTGTTTCTATCAAAAATAATTCTTGCAATGTATGTATGTGTGTGTGTGTATGTGTGTGTATGTGTGTGTATGTATAGTGGACTTGAAATGCTATACTAAAAAGTTCGAACCCATTTCCATAATATTATAGCAATGAAGATTGTGGTCATTTCCTAGGCTGCTATAAGAAAGTAACACAAACTGGGTGGCCTCAAAATAACAGAAACATATTGTCTCGCCATTCTGGAGGACCACAGTACCAAATCAAGGGGTGATCACGGCTGGCTCCTTGGAGACTCTGAGGGAGAATCTGCTCCACACCGCGCCTTTAGCTCTGGGCAACACTGGCAATTCCTGCCATTCCTTGGCTTAGAGAGACATCATCCCAACCTCTACCTCTGTCTTTGCATGGTACTTTCCCCGGACCTCTGTGTCTTCATAGGCCATCTTCTTAAGAATACCAGTCCTAAAGAATTAGAGGCCCAGCCCATCCCAAGATGACCTCCTCTTACCTACAGAAGCTCCCAGCTTACAATGCGGTTACAAGCCAATAGACTTACTGAAAGTTAATGTATGCATTTAATATACCCAACCTACCCAACATCACAGCTTAGCCTAGATTACCTCAAACATGATTGGAATACTTGCATCAGCCTACAATTGGGCAAAATCTTCTAACACAAGGCCTATTTTATGATAAGGCATTGAATATCTCATGTAATTTATTGAAAACTGTACTGAAAGTGAAAAACAACTGTTGTATGGGTACACTTTCCTGCCATGGTAAAACTGAAAAATCATGAAGTGAAAATATCATAAGTTGGGGCCATCTGCTATTACATCTACAACAACCATATTTCCAAATAAGGTCACACACTGCAGTACTTGGGACTGAGATTTCAACATATATTTTGCAGGGCACTGTTCAACCTGTAACAAGGATCAATACTAGATTTTTAAAACAGTCAATTGACTAGATCATCAGATGTGTCAGAAAGGTAAGTAGGGGACAGATGAGATTTCACAGAAACAGGAGGGAGACGACCAAAAGGGCCAGGGCAAGCTTTGTGTGAGTATGACCCCAATACAAACTCCAAATCCATCTCTCACTGGTCAAATTCCAACATCCTTATAAGTAACTTCGCAGTAACAGTTTACACTTATTTTGTGCTTATTGTATCGCAGGTGCTGTGCCAAGCACCCCATGAATAGCATCTCACAGAGTCTCCATAACTACTCTCTGAAGGAGGGATTTGCTAACAACCGTGTATACAGCACCAATGTGTGTGAGACAACTTTCTGGGTGCTTTTAAGCCCTTGGCTCACTTTTCCTCGTAGCAATCTGAAAAGTGATACTCATATCGTCCCTCTTGTATAGATGTGGTGATGAAGGTTTAACTTATCAGAGTGGGGCTTCACATCCAGGCAAAGAGAAGACTATTCCATCTCTGTAGACAGCAACAGATGTCCTAGTAAAGCTAAAAATTGTCCATCAGTGGGAAATGGGGCTTATGGAATGTGTTAATGAGAGAGAACATTTTGTAAGGAAATGGAGGGGGTTGGCAGAAAGAATGGTAAAGTTTGGGGGAAAGGCTTTTCTGCAATGCTTGTTCTTTTCCTCCATCAAGACTGTGAGACATGAGCAGAGATTCTCAAAACAACAAAAATGACCATGCATACAGGGAATGATGTGCGACAGAAGCTGAGTTGCCCCTGGGTTCTGGGAATAGGGTCCCCAGGGAGCAGGGGCTTCTGAGAAAGGCAGAAACTGTCTCTCTCATGCAGTCATAGCCCTTATCTTCCCCACTGCAGTCAAGAGGATCTTGCTAGAATACCAACCTGATTATGTCACAGGCCTCCCTGCCCTCCCCACCATCAAGAACATTCAGTGGCGCCCATCATCCACCAGATAAAATCAAAACCAAGTCACTTCTTCCTCCACTCCACTCTACTTTACATGCTCAACTTTGGCCACACTGTCCAGCCAGGCCTAGATCAGGCTCTTCCAGATCAGGCAGGACTGGGAGTGGAGTGTGTGTGTGTGTGTGTGTTCATCTTTCCCTTGTGTCCACCCCTTCTCCCCAGTCCCATCCCCCATCCCACTCTCTCTTCTCCTGTCATCCTCTCCACCTCCTAACCATCCCTCAGGGTGGCTTAGATCTGCCTCCATTTTTTGCCCCTGACATTGTTTGGGCCAAATCTCCTATTTTTTTAATAGTGGTAAGATGTACAGCAAAACTAATCATCCAAATTACTTTAAGTGTACAGTTCTGTAGCAGTGAGCGTCTTCACATTTTTGTGGAACCATCTCCAAAATTCTTTCCACATTGCCAAAAAGAATCTCTGTCCTCATTAAACACTAACTCCATTGATCCCCTCCCAGGCCCTGGCAGCCACCACTCTACCTTCAATCTCTAGGAAGTGACTATCCAAGATGTGTCCAAGCTCCTCCTCATTTTCAACAGCGTCATGGTTGTGTCATTAGTGTGGTACCAGACACCATTGCTTCGGTGTGCAGAATACATTATTTGTATTGTAAACCTTCTAGGATACCACTCTGAGCACCCATGTGTTGCCAATCAGTTGAGGGCTCTTCTGCGCAATTCAAATGGAAACCTCAGGCTGCTCCCTTGTAGTTAGTGGTTCTCAGCTTCAAGTGCCTGTGACTCTCAGCCCTTAGTGCCCCAGCTTGAAGCCTTAAGTGCCATCACCTCTTAGTTCTTAGGTGACAGCTCTTGGGGTGGTTCAGTCTCTGTGGCTTCTAGTCGCCCCTGTCAGCTCCACTGCAGTCATTTCTTGTAGGTCCCTTTGCCGCTTTCTGTAGCCCTACTGGAAACTCTGGCTGCCTGTGGGGCGCTGTGTCCCAACCTCTCTAGGGGTGCTGCCTCTGCTGGCCTCAGACCTCACTTCCTACCTCTTTCTTCCCGGGAGACCTCAGGCTTTGGGCCTCAGGCCTCAGCCTTCTCCTCTCAGCCCTTAGCCTTGGTCTCATCCCTAGCTTTCTCCACTGGCACCCTGGAGCTTGGGGCCTTGGGCTCCACCTTGGCTTTAGGCCTGGAGCCTCTGCTGTCACAGGAATTCTTCAGGATTACCAAGCCCTTTCAGTGTGGCCAGCTCAGCCCACCCTACCCAAGATAAAGACCACAGGTAGGGAATAGGATTAGGACCCGCGCAGCAGCACAGGGAGCCACAGGCTGACCCAAGGGGTGTGAGGGAGCAGGGCACTGCTTACACGGAGAAGTTGGCTGCACAAGAGCAGTCCCTGCATTTTGTGGACTTGTGGAACACTGTCAGAGGGAGGGGAGCATTCATGGGCAAAGCCATCCAGAGAGGCCATCACGCAGAGCCATTGGGGTGGATCTGTGTTTCAAGCCTGTTGCAACCAGGGCCTTATTTCCTACAGCCTCCCTGGTGCATCTAGAACACCTCAGCTGTCAGGGCAAAAGCTCATAGACAATTCCCAGGCTTCCACGAAGACAGCAGGGCCCAACACTGTGGCTAAGGGCTTGTGCAGCGTCTCCAGGAGGAACTGTAGGGTTGGTCAAGGGCCATTGGGGTTAAGGGATCTGGAGCAGATCAGCAAGGGGCCCTGGCATCTCCCCAGTCTTTCTCTTAGGCATGATTTTCTAGCTGCTCCTCAGAGAGGCAGCAGTAGCGCCCGGAGCTAGGGAGGGAGGTGACAGTCACCAGTCAGATCAAGTCCCTTTGCAGCTATCAAGGGAAAGGGCAGGTCCATTTCCTTCTATCTCACATTCTTCTGGGACAGCAGAAATCCTAGCATAGTGATCGCCAGGCCCCCCTGCCTAGGGGCTTGTGCAGTGTCCAACCCTCCTTGGTAGCCAAAGCGCTATAGGAGCTGCATCACTCTCAAGCCATCTTCAGCCTTTCCTGGTCCCTGAGGTCCTCCTTTGTTCCAGGGCACAAATCTTACTGGCCTCCAAGCTCAGTGGCTACTCTGCCTCAGGCTCACATCTGGAGAGTTTGAGGTGAGGCCGGGACCCCGGGGCCTCCCTGCCACCTTGGTGATCTGTCCCCATTCCCTGGCCTCTCTGTCCTCCTCCTTCATCCTTGTGGCCTGAGCTCACCTCTTCTCTCTCTGCTTCCCTCAAAGGCCTCCTTTCTCTACCGCACCTCTGGGACCTCTGACACCCTATCTTCAAAGAGTCTGGAACTTGTACAAAAGCCTTTGGCTTCAAGCAGCTTTTGTTTTCCGCCCTGAAAGTATCCCGAGGCAAGGATGGGCAAAGGGCCCTGTGGACCTGTTGATCTGAGACAACATAAAAATAGAGCAAAATACAAACCAATCTCTCAAAATATTATTCAGCCATATTTATATGTGTTTGTATTTTGCTCCTAACCAGACTGGAAATAGCTCTAGAAATGGATGCTGTATTCTTTTAATATTTGGAGCATCTCTAAACAGAGTAGCTTATCAATAAAACACAATAGACGCAAACAAATGAAAACATAGATGAACGTAATGCAGGATTTTTCAGTACACACTCCCTCCACCCTTTGATGTGTATACAGAAGGGTTCCTCTTCAATTCTGGCAGGGATATAAAAGTGTAATCCTATCAATTATAATATTATAGCCCTGGGTTTTCCCAATTTAAAAAAAAAAGCACTCACAAGTAAGATTTTAAAATACTAGGAAAATATACTTTATTCCAAAATCAGGGCTTGTTGGGAGAAAGGGAGAAGAGTGGAACATATGGTCTTCTCACTCTATGAGACAGCCAGAACTCACTGCTCCCGTGGGCTGGCTTAGGATTCAGTCTCTTCAGTGGTGTACAGGTTGAAGAGCCCTTACCCAAAATGCTTGGGACCGGAAGTGTTTTGGATTTGGGGATTCTTCAGATTTGAGAATTTTTGGGGCAGACTTTATTGGTTGAACAACCCTGATCTGAAAATTTGAAACCTAAAATTTGCAACTTTTTACATGTAGGCTTTTTCAGATTTGGGAGTGTGTCAGATTTCAAATTTTCAGATGTGAGACACCCCACCTGTAGTACACTGAGACTAGGAACAGAACTCGCATGGGCTTCCTTTCGTACAGAGCTCTGGGAGAGAGTCACAAGAGCCAGAGGAGAAAGTGAATTCATAGGTAAAGGGTTCCACACCCAAACTGGCAGCAAAGCCCAGAGCACAAGGCCATTCGGTTACACCAAAGCCAAGGAAGGGCTGCTGTTTTTATGTCCAATCATGGGACCAGCAGCCTCACCCTGGGAGCCTCTGCTGATTCTGACAAAAAGAAAGCTCCATGATCTCAGCCCAGCCAGCAGGGCTGCATCCAGACGGTCCTCTCTGGCCGGCCATCTGCAATGGCCAGCCCTATTAACTGACCCCCGATTCATCCTCTCCCATTCACTTCAAAGGACACCTCATGAGAGAGAGAGACAAAAGGCTGTCAAGGGGACTTGGGGGAAGGGAGGGAATTGGCTAAATAATTAGCCCTGCAACCTTCAAAGTGCTCTATAATCATTAATTAATCCGCCCAACTGGGGTCTGTGGGCAGATGGAGGCGCCTCACCCTCCCCGACACACCCACCGCTAAATGGAGCCTGCGGCTGGAGCCAACGTGCACGGAACTGCTGGGCCACCTGAGCGGGGGACCAAGACCACAGCGTTGTGGCCTTGAAATTCGCTTTAAAAAAAAGTCTAACTTGCGTGGGAGGGCAAAAGGGGTCTTTTGAGGCAGAGCCACCCTGTGACTGGATCAGTGGAGGGGGCGCATTCTGTTCCAAAGGCCATTAAAGGGGTGATAGTTCTGCATCTGCAAGGGAGCTGCCCCCCATGAGCACATGCGAATCACCATCTTGGGTCACCCCAAGACGGAGATGCCTCCTTAGACCGTAACGACCACCACTCAGATCCCACCAGCAGCCGTAAGAGCAGCCACCACCTAGAGCAGACCCTGGAGGTTCGCAGGCAGATGTCTAGGACGGGGCATACCGGGTCCGACCACGGGGCTTCCTGGACCCCTGCACACATTTGTCCTGGATCCCACCACGGTCCAACTTGGCTGACAGATTATTCTGTCCTTACCTTTCTAACTAGGTCTCTGCTCTCCCACGTGCAGTCCTTGGAATCAGACCAACTCAAATAAGGATGCAGGTTAAGAGCTCCTCCTCAAGAATGAGCTCAGTTCTCTATCTCCATGAAGCTTCAGGAGGAAAACGCATGATGAAATTGAGACATCATCAGAGAGACAATTGTGGATTTCTCAAGATACAGAGGGTGTTATTCACCCCAGCAAATTCACAGAAATGCCTGTCCTTAGATCATGTAGACCTCCAGAATTAATAGAGTGTCTTGGAGTAGTTTGGACTTAAGGATAGTGAGTTATGCTAGCGAAACTCACAAGAGACTGATATGTAACACTGAAATGAATTATTATGATGAATACTATCACTACTAAACATTGTGGAACAGAGCGCTTTTCTGCATTATATGTGATTTTTCTTACTCCTCATACTTGGTCATACTGATGAAACTTTTCTCATTTCCATTTTTCAAAAGTAGAAACCAAATGCTTCAGACTGGAAGTCCCCACAACTTGCTCCAGGTCTTACATACAGTAAACACGAGAGCCAGCTTGACCCCTCCCCTCTGTTTCTGACAACCAGATGCAAAGCAGCAAACCAGGGAGAGAGCAAATCACCCTTTTTGGGTCCCCTCCTCCAAGAGGACTCCACGGGCAGTCAAATTTTCAGAATGGTGGCTTCCAGGCCCCCTCTACTGCTGCAGCCCTGAACAGCTGGACCTCCCTGCCTGGCCAGCCCCAAGGAGCACCTGCCTTCCAGGCCCAGGGGTCCTGTCCAGACAGCCTTGGGACCTCCCTTCCATTTCCCATTGCAACCCCACCACCGGCTTGTGAGAAATCCGCCACCTGCAGAGCGGCCTGCAGCCTTGTGTCCCTGTATGTGCTGTCTCCTCTTTGAGGAGACTTCGCAATCTAATCTGTGCCCCAACCGAGGGCGAGAATGTACAAGCTCCCTTCTCTAAAGGACCGCAGATAGAAAAAGTCAGAGATGGAGGGAAGAACAGAGGTTCCCAGGGGCAGGGGGATTTTGTGTCTAACAGGACGGAGTCTCTGCAAGGGATGATAAAAAAGATTCAGACCTACAGAGCATTCCTACAATAGTGTGAATGCTTTTAATGCCACTGAACTGTACACTTACAAATGTTTAAAATGATAAATTGCATGTTGTGATATGCATACATATGATACAACATATATTGTCACACACACGTATGTATAGCAAATAAACGAAATTCTGACTTGTGTTACACATGGGTGAGCCTGAAGGCATTATGTGAAGTGAAATAAGCCAGTCACAAAAGGACAAATGCTGCAGGACTGCATTTGTATGAGGTCCCTAGAATAGTAAATTCATAGAGAAGGAGAGGGGTGGTTGTCAGAGGCCTGGGGAAGAGGGTTGTGGAGAGTTGCTTAATGGGTAGAGAATTTCAGTCTGGTTTGATGAACAAGTTCCAGAGATGGATGGCTGGTGGTGGTGACTATACTCTATGAATGTAGTTAATGTCACTAAAATATAAGCATTTAAAGTGTTGAAATGGTAACTCTTATGTTCTTTACATTTTACTATGATGTTTTGGCCTTACATGAAGGAGAGGCTGTTTTGTCCAGCACACCCCATAATAGAGACTAGGACTCCCAACGTGCACACTGGTGAGTCCCCTCCACACACCCCAATTTCTGGCAAGGTACGAGTCAATTCACCAGGCAGGACATAGACAAAGTAGGTGGGGTTGCTATGGAGCTCCCTGAAACCTGAGGTCATTTCAGGCTTGGCTGTCCTCGGTGTCCCTTTTCCCAGGGTCACTACCTCTCCTCCGTGGCCCAGCCCCCTAATCAAGGAGCAGTGTCAGGATACTGCTCGTGGCTCCTTGGTGACTCCAGAAATTCCCATTTGTTTCCATTACCAACATCCCTGCTTTCAGAAAATTCTACATTACTAATTCTCAATTTATATACAAGCTATGATTGCAATACTTCATGATTCTTAATTTTTAAGAAGACTTGACAATTGACATTGACAATTCTCCTAGGGCTCCATGGACAATGGTCACCATGGCTTCTCCCAGCCCAGAAAACACAGTAGCCACCTTATACCTCCCAGTGACCCTGCATAGAGCATAACTTGCCACCTGCAGACTATGAGCTTCCTTAGTTTCCCTTACAACCAGACCTCAGGGCAGGTCTCTTGCCCATTCTTGCCCTGGGCCATCCTCAAAGCCCTGCTGATAAAAGTCCAGGTCCCCGAGAGCCAGCTACCCTCTCAGGGATCAGCACAGGTGGCCAGGGACTGCAGCAGGTGTCGGGAGCAACCAGCAGCTCTGGGAGACAGCTCACAAAGTTGTCTATTGCTGCTGAGCCCAGTGCAAACCTCCACAAGCTGACATGGGTGAGGACTCGGCCTGGTCACTGTAGTCAGGAGCCTGCCCAGGCCCCAGCCATGCCTGAGCCCACTTCTGACGGGGGCCAGCAGCTCCCCTGCCTCCTCTCTGGACTCCCTTTGCTTAGCCTCCCGCAGCACCTATGCTTCAGAGAGGGCTGGTTTTATGACTGGAGCTGTCGGCTGGAGAGACATGTTTTAAAATTCATGACCTTTCCCATCAGGGTTCAGAAATGGATCAGACTCTGAGATGAAAGCTTAGTTTATTCTTTTATGGGTTCTGCCAGCCCCTCCCATCCCTCCTTTCTGCTTCTTCCTCCCACAGCTTTCCTTCCCCATTGTCCTCCAGCATCTTGGGCATTTTCCCAGTTTTTCACACCCCTCCACCCCCAATAAACCCAAACCAAATGAAATCTGCCTATCTGCAAATGGAGTGTGCACACAGCTGGTGATGCACACAGGGCTATCCAAGGTATCTGCCATTGGCAATTAAAGAAGGGCCACCAGAGGCGTGGCTCCACAGGGAGATAGAGGCCTGTTTGGAGCTGAAAGGGAGAAAGGCATCAGGGGCTGGCATTGTTCTGCCCCCCAGGACTGGCTTCTGCTAGGTGCTGTCCACCTGGGGCTACAGAGTTGGGAGCAACAGGGTAGGCAGCAGGGTTGGTAGCCCTGCGCCACTAGCCTTGCCAAGGAAAATTAAGGAGCAATGCGTTTGCTTCCTGCTGTGAGTCTAAACAACAACAGAGATCCTCTTAGTGGAGTTCTGTCCTCAGCCGACCTTTCCCGCAGGGCCTCTCCTCATGGGCTTTCCCCAGGGGGTGTGTGAGAAAGCTACACAGCGTATCCTGACTCATACGTGGCACCGCGGCAGCCCCACTCACAGATGCATGTCCCACATGGGAGGCTCAAGGTCTCCTTCTCAGCCACAAGGAGAGAAGGAAATGGGAAAGAAGCAAAACTGGCGACCTAAGGAACATTTATCACAAGCAACATGTCCCAGCCAGTGCAAGAAAGAGCTTGCCCATTTCTAGGGAGAAGGGATGGGTCACACTAAGCAAGAACTCACTCTGTGCCTGACCCAGTTCTAAACTCTTTACCTCCATCAGCTTAGGTGACCTGCACTCCAGTCTCAGGGGACAGATCTCATTAGCCCCACATGATGGTCAACTGATGATTCAACTCAGGGAGGCCACAGTGCTCAGGTATTTACTAGATCAAGCACCAATCATGATCTTACTGTGGAAGTGATATTTTAGATGAGATTAACATTTAAATCAGAAGTCTTGGAGTAAAGCAGATTACTCTGCATCACATGAGTGGGTCTTCTTGGATCTGAAAGATTGAAGGGACCAGTCTGAGGTCTCTCCCAGTTTTCACACCTCTGAGAAAAAGGGACTGCTGTTCCAGACAGACTTCAGACCTACATCGACTCCTCCCTTGGGTCTCCAGTCTGCTGGCCTGCCCTGTAGATTTCAGATGTTCAGGCTCCATCATCATTTAAACTGTTTTGGAGACGTATATACAGTTTTTATATATATAGAAAATTATAAGTATTTTATAAACAGGAAGAGCAGGGCAGATTTTAGGAGGTAATTCGGGTTAGAGAAGGTCACAGGAATGAGGCCTCCAGGATGAGCTTAGTGGCCTATATAAATAGGCCACTTATAAAAGAGGAGGAGGAGAGACCTGGGCTGGCACATTTACCCTACCTTGCCATGTGTAGTAGTCAGCTTTCTATCACAGTGTCAAAATACCTGAGAAAAGTAACTTACAAGAAGGAAAGATTTATTTTGGCTCCAGTTTCAGAGGTTTCAGTCCGTGGTTGCCTGGTCCTATCACTGTGGGCCCATGACGGCACAGTACATTACGGTTGGAATGTGGGCAGAGGTCTGTTCCCTTCATAGTGGTTGGGAAGTGAAGACAGGGAGGAAGGGGCCAGGTTCCAATAGCCCCTTCAAGGCCATACCCCCAGTGACCTCACTTCCTTCCCCTGGGCCCCACCTCCTCCCAAGAACATCCAGGCTGGGGACTGAGCCTTGACACATGGGCCTTTGGGAACACTTCTAAGACGCAGCACCATGTCACGACACAGCGAGACGGCCCTCAGCAGATACCAGCACCCCTCTTACACTTCCAAGCCTCCTGAACTATAAGAAAAAATTTTTCTTTATGTTACTCCATCTGAGGTACTCTGTTGAAGCAATTCAAAATGGACTAAGACAACACTCACTTCACAGATGAAGAAACTAAGGCACAAAGCTGTTACCTGCCCTGCCTGAGGTTTCAAGGCCAGTGGGTGGCACAGGCAGGACTGGAAAGTGTGCAGCCTGGCTCCAGACCTGGCTCACCTGCCTAGACATGCTGCAGCTCCTCTCAGGGACAGGAAGCCACCTCCCCTAGGCAAGGAGGGAGGTGAAGAAGAAGACACAACTGAGTAAAAGTTGGCCGGGCTTGTGGACATCTGAGACCAGTGATATTTGCTTTCCATCTAAGCTTCATGTTGATAGCTATGACTTTAAGCGTGTGATTTAAACCTCCCTGGGCCTTCCTTTTCCTGATCTGTAAAATACCATAAAAACTTTGCAAGACTATTGAGGGATTAAATGGGATAATTTCATGTGCAAATAGTATTTCCCAGGATGTGAGTGAAATCACATGGATTGCGTGATTAGACAACTGCTCCAAATTCTAATGGTTTCAGTCCCCACTCACCTGAGTTACCAGAAATAGTCTTCTATAAATAACTCCCTCTCAGATAAGTTTTAGTTCCTCAAAGCCCCTATCCTGTGTCCTTATCTCCCAACCAGACAGTCACATGGTCCGTCTGATGGAGTCACTACTGCTGGACAAAGCAACACTGGGGCAAAGCACATGCCTCACTCACCGGGCCCACTCACAAGCCAGTCCTGTTGTGCCAGTGTCTGCTTGCCAAGGCCTGACCCTCCGTGTCTCCGATTCCTCCCTGCAGGCCGGCACATCTTTCTCTGTGTACCCAAAGCCTAATGGTGAGCAGGGCTCCCGTGTCTCCTCTGGGAGGTACCTGTACCACCAGGAACACACGCATATCCCAAAGGTGTGTAGAAGCTTCCCCAGGAGCACCTCTGGGACAGACCCTGCCAGGCCGAAAGAACAAGGAGCCCAGTTCAGAGCCAAGGGTTTGCTTTGTTTGTTTTGGAGTTTTGGTTTTTTGTTTTTCATTGTTGTTGTTGTTGTTGTTTTGTTTGTTTTCTCAGTCTTGTCTCTGTAATGGGCTGAAGATGTTCTATGTAGCAGGAACCATCACAAAACCCCTGGCCTGTGTTATTTCATTCCATGCTCCTGACACCTCTGACATATCACTATTGTTCCAATTTTGTGGATGAGAAAACTGAGGATTGATGCAGATAAGCAGGGTTCATATTCTGGCGAACCCTACTCCACTCTCCATAAAGAGAACAACAAAAAAGTAAAGTAAAAAGAACAGAAGAAACATGTCACAGCCTCATAAATATTTTCAGAGCCAGGATCCAAACCTAGGCTTATCTGATGCCAGAATTCTCATTCTTAGCCGGTATGGCTCTGCCCTTATAAAGGCACATCTGGGTGTTTTCAGCAAATGTTGGTTATTCTTTTCTGTGAGGCAAGAGACATCAGTTTTTTCTCAACTCTGTCTCACAGAAGTCAAATGATTTTGAGCAAGTCACTTAGACCCTTAGGCTCAGTTTCCTCATCTGTAAAAGAAGAGAAATGGAGCAGAAAACCCTAAGGGCTTCTTAAAGCTCTAAAAATCCACAGTTCAAACAACTAGTGGCCCTAAGCTACCCTAAGCTACTTAATGCACCCAATGCTGGAGCTCTGCACTGACGGAAATTCTTAGAAGCAAAAATAAACAAAAACATTAAGCATGAGCCATCTATCAGACTTACATATTGTATTGCAAAAAGTTGTCGTGCTGTTCCTTTTTCTTTAAATGGGAACATTTAGGTCTAGGATATACAGTCATAATGTCGCTGAGATGGGAGCTATTATTGACTGGCCAAACACATTTCAATTCCAAGAATCTTCTCTAAAATTACTTGCTTGATAGCACGAATATAAATCCCTGCTTCACCCAAAACGCAATACAAAAAGGTATTTTTCCTTTGTATTTTAAAATAAACAAGGAGAATCTCTCCTTTTCTAAATGGTGAAAATAATCATGGGAGTAAGTATAACTCTCCCCAAAAGTCTCTGAGGAGAAATGAAAGAGAATGAGGGAGAAACCTGATATGATGTCCATCTCCTTATACTTATCTGCTTCCTTTAGGCTGAAGGCACCTCCTTCCTGGGCACAGAATTGGAACCCGTGGCAGAAGAGGTCTTAGCCCCATGTGTGTGTGGCCAAAGGTACCTCCCAAAATAAACAGGAAAGAAATGTTGGAGACACCTGTCGGGCAGTCAACCCCGTCTGTTTCAGCATGTACACTGTTCCTGTTCAATTTCCTGTATCTTGACCTTGTCCATGCTTCGTGTAACTCTGGTGGGAGCTCATCCTTTGATTAGAAACTCCAGTACTTCATTCAGAATGGGCTCCACAGTATACTCCAGGGCACACACTTTACATATTTCTCCTCTCTTTGTTTTTTTCATTTTTCACCATTTTAAATTCATTTATGTATGGCAAATGCACAACATACATGTTTCCAGAGGGATCATCAAATTCCAAAAGAGGGTAAACCTGCCTTTCCTCTCTCTATAAATATTTTACCGTAGGCCTGCTGCAGCAGGAGGTGTCTATACAGAAACAAAGAAACACCTTCACTGCCCCCAAGAAACCACCTGTGGGATTCAGCTTGAGGGCTACTTCCTCCAGGATGCTCCCCCTGGTACCCAGGTCAGGACTAGAAGCACCCTCTTAGGGTCCCAGAGCAGTGGGTTCTCAGCATAGATGACCCACATCACCTGCAGGGAAGCTACTGGTTTCCTGCAGCAGCTTCTGCTTCTGGAAGATGTGCAAATAGGACACAACACACAGCTTCCTTAGACAAAGAATTGTGATGATAACGATGAATGAAATGAAAAATGTGATCTCTTATTGGTAAAGATTTCTTGCTTATCTCCTCTCATCCCAAATGCCTGGATGTGCCCAGCTGTGGGCTTGGAGCCAGGATGGCTGCAGGATGCCAGTGTCTTGCAGGGCCCTGCTCTCTCTGATTTGCACCATCTTGCCTAATATACTCTAGCTGTATTGAAATGAAAAATGAATAGGAAGTAGATCTTGCTGCTAAGACATATGTGTCAGAAAATCATTAAGAGTATTAAATTACAGCAATAAAATGAACCAGAACTAATCTTGCAAATTAAGATCCAATAAATTTTTTTTCATGGACACACCTTTTCTTTTTAGGGAAAAAAAAGCAAAATAAGATTGAGTCTAATAGCATTAAAATTGAGTGTAAGGCTTTTGGGGATGGTATGGGAACAGACATAAAACCAGAAATTTCAGTGTGATAAAGAGATTAGCCTTCTGGAGGGCAAGGGCTGGAGGTTGTTTGGAGGGCAGAAAGAATACTGCCCTATGCCAAGCAGTATAATGATCCGTTTTTAAGCTGATGTACCTATGTGTTTTACATGTAAAATTTATGGATATACATGCCCCTTCCTCTATTCTGCCTCCCACCCCTGTATTCCTCAGACAAGGTTCTGCTGACACAAAAAACTAGTAAATTTCTAAATTTCTGACAACTTCTTATTTTTAGAAGAGACTACGCTGTCTTTCAAATTAAATCTGAAGCTATAAACAAACCTTTGGAGAGCTGCCTGCTCCCTGGAATAACAGGATATCTCCCTCCACCCTACAGCAGAGAAAGAGATTGTAATTAGCTCATTGTCCATGAACAGGCACAAAACAGGCAGGGCACTGTGTACAGCTCCCTTTCAATGGGAGATCTTGGGGCAGATGCTAATTAAGTGAGCAACTTCTGCGGTCTCCCAGGAAAACGGAGGAGTACAGTTCCCCACTCCAAATGGGACATCGAGGAAGAGGAAATACCCTGGCCAAGGACACATACTGAGGATCTGTGGAGAAGGAGAAAACTACACCCGGATACATCGTCTTCCTCCTGGCTCTGGCTTTGGCAGAACATCTCAGAGCTGTTCTGTGACACCCAGTGAACCAAACTATTTATAGCCACACCATCATTATAAATAAAGCTGTGTATACCTCGAACCTTGGCCCTGCATGAGTTAAAACTCTAGACTGGCAGCTATAAATAACTCTGTTTCACGCTCAAGTGTGTCAACTGACTGATACTTCCTCAAATTGTGACAAATAATGACAAGTTTGTTTGACAAACATTCCACTGACATTCATCTGATTTTGAATAAGTGGTTCTGGTTTCTTAATTTGGTCCCTGAGGCCCGAGATCACGGGAACTTTCTTTAGTCTTTCCCTCTCTCACCTCCTGCACCAGGAGATTGTCCTGTGCATCGGTGCTTTTTCCCCCTAATCAACTGGAAGGGATTTGAGGCCATTTAAGGGGAAGCTTATTAAATCCACTGTTTGTCTCTTGGGACAATTCTGCTGTAGGGGCTTTGCAAGAGTCTGGGGAGTTTTGTTAATGACAGGAGAACAAGAGGAAGGGGAAAGGAAATGCAGGCAGGGCAGGGGTGTCAGGTAACATAAGGGGGGACCAAAAGGCAGAACTGAACAGTGCTTGTAATCTCAGTCTTCAAGGGGGCCCCCAAACCTGGAAATGCTAGTAGTCAGTTATAAAGGCACCATCAATAAAAAACAAGAGCCTGGACAGAGGAACTGGTCTTTTAGGGACTTCCTAAAAGACACCTGGTCTGAGAGCCCCTGGATAAGCCCAGATGTGGGTCCCCAAGGCTGGGGTGCTCTCTCTAGGTCAGCAAATTAACCTATGTCCTGATTTGCCTGGGATCTGAGAGCTGTCATGGACCTCTGCAATTGTTTATGTAACTTGATCATTTTCCAGTTGGAAGAATTGAGACCAAAGGGTCTCCCACAGAGTTAGATTAGAACTCAGCCCTCCTAGACTCACCCAGAGGCTTTTTTTTTATCATCATTAATTGAATTAATCCATGTAAAGCATTTGGAACCATTCCTGGACTTCAGTAAGCATCCTGACAGTCTAGTGATTGTGGGAACAGCCATCACCCTCCTTCCTCTTTGCTGCTCATAGGAGCACTGACACTGGGCTTCTTTGTGTGTGTTCATTCTGTTGAGTCTCCTCAGCCACTACTTTCCCAACCTGCCCTACACAGCACTTTCATAGCAGTCTTTCAAACATATATGGGCAGATCAAAAAATAGGGTATGTGTTTTAAATTTTAAAAATTATTCCAATAAAAACACATTGTGATTAATCCCCACTGAACTTTCCCCCTCACTTGAAACACATTTATCCCATCATTCTTATTACTTTCTGAAGCAGTTCTGGAAGTCCTCTTTCATGAGTGTCTTTACAAAGTGTGATCAAAATACAATGAATGCTGTTGCCAAGTCCCATCCAACAGAAAGGCAAGCTTATGAAAATATTACAGGTGTCCTCACACACCTTCACCAAATCTGGCACTGTGCAACTTCTGGTTCTTCCCCAAGGTTAAAATGACTGTGAAAGGTGACATTTTGAATCAATTCAGGACATCAAGGTAGCCACAATAGCACAACTAAAGACACTCATGAAAGAAGACTTCTAGAACTGCTTCGGAAAGTGGCAAGAGCAGGGGGATATGTGTGTTCAGAATGAGCAGGAGTATTTGCAGAGGGATTGATGGCAATGTTTCTTTTTCTTGTGATGAATTTTTATTGAAGCATTCATTGTATTTTGAATCACATGTGTATTCCTCTCATCACAGAAATGCTGCCCACTGCCTGCTCCCTTCCCAACCCAAGCTGAGATTGCAGTAAGAAGACATCACTCTGAGTCTGTTTGGTGTTTTTATTAAAAAAAAAAAAAAAAACAAAAAAAAACCTAGGGTTGGGGAATGTGTAAAGAAAGGAACAAGAAACTATCTCATAGTTTTGGAGGTTGAAGTTCAAGATCTGGCAGCTCCATTGGGTTAGTCTCTGGTGAGGATTTTATGGCTACACCCCAAAATGATGGGTAATATCACAGTGGGAGCATGTGCAAGATGGAGAGAGCAGTTACATGGTGAGACAAAAACCAGTAGAAACTCAGGGGCCAGCCTCATTCTCTTAATAACAATCCACTCTTGAGGGAACTAACTGAGGTCCCCAGAAAACTACATTAATCTTTTCCAAGGGTGGCTCCCCTTAGGGCCTATTTATCTTCCATGAGGGCCCGCCTCTCAGTGGTGCCACCATCTTAACACTGCCATGTGGAGGGACCATACTTCCTGCACATGAACCTGTGGAGGACATCAGTCAAACCATACCCAAATTATACCAGGATTTTGCATGAGCAAAGCTGGCACCTCAGGTTGTCTGCTTAAATCTGGTTCCCCAAGCCCTTCACTTGCCTTATTCTGCTCTCAGCCTTGCTTTCCCCTCCCCTATGTCTGTCAGAGTTTCTGCACGCGTCTCACCCCACTTGACAAAGTTCTCAATTACTGATCCCATCCACTTCTCCAGTCCAAATCTATGCATTACTCCAAAGTGTGGTCTTCACTCTCTCCAGAGTACACTCCCCCTATGATTCCTGTCCTCTTCAACAGGAATTTCTCCCTTTGTATAACAAAATCTCAGTCATATTGCGGAAATCACTGTGAATGCCGTGTTACCCTAAAAATAAGATCTAACAGCCTTGAAAACCAGAGATCAAAAATGCCAGCCCTAATCATCCTATCTTTGCCTTATCTGCCATTACACAGTAGCCACCAGGCAAGAGAACAGTGAGGTATAATCTTTTGTACGACATTGGCCATCACCTTGGTAATGGCCAGGTAGGGCTTATTTTCTGATTGAGTCTTATTTTCAGGGAAATATGGTATCTTTGGAAGCCTCTGCTGATTGACAGGGCAGCTGTACTGTGCTTGCCTTGGAATCCCACCACTTATTTCTATGTCTCTTTCAGCACTGGTCTGTCTTAATCCTGGCTTATAGTTATTTGTGCATGTACTTATGTCTAATCCTCTTCTCTAGTATTAAGTGGTATCACTCTCCTAATCAATTTGGTATCATCTAGCTAGTGCCTATCTAGAGAAGGGTGAAACATTTTCACAGTCGACTTCCCAAAAGTGTAAGCAAAAACCAAAACAAACAAAAAGACTTCAAAAGTAATAAATGACCAAATCAATGTAGGAGTATCTGACAAAACGCACAAATAAGTTGCAAAACCTAAAATGGTTTGGTTTGGTGGGCATCAGCCTGGTCTTCTGCAGTTCCAGGGCAGCGACAGGAAGGATGGCAAACATGGGCCTCTTCTGTACCAGTGACAGACAAAGACACTTGTGAGGGTCAGAGAGGACTGCAAATTAAAGAGGCAATTCGGCAGCTAAACAAGCTGGAGGATTCAAGAGGTGAGTATCTAATCAACCCATCAGTCAGCCACATTGAGCCCTCATTTAGAGCTGTGAAGTGCACACAGAACTATGTATTCAAGAATAGATGATTTCCCTGCTTTCAGGAATTGACCATCAGCCCTACATTCCCTCACCTGTTACAGCACTAAAACCTGGGAACCTCCAACTCTCCTGTGGCCCCCAAATTCTCATCTTCATGATGAGAGAATATGCCTGGCTCTCAGGCTTCTCCTGTGGGGTCCATGTCCCTGTGTGCTCTGGCCCTGGCTGATCAGCTCTGGGGCCCATTAGGGCCCTCAGTTGTGTGATGTCCCTTCAGTGCTCTGTGGGCTGGTGACAAAACTCACCACATCAGAACCAACTCATGCCCAGAAGAGAAGCAGAGGAGAAAACTCCAGCTGACAAGCTAAGCACCGAAGAGCAAAAACACAAATTGAACAGCTATAAAAGAGCCAAATCCTCTTCCTTCCTCCAAAGCTACATGGGAAGGATGGCTCAGGCAGCAGGGACACTTTGGGTCCTTTGTGCTTTTCCGTATTAACACAGTCATACTTTGCTATGCAGATGCCACTTCCAATAAAGACCAGGGCTTTCCAGGGCCTAGACTCTAATTGAAGGGATTGTTACTATTGGTGAATGGCTGGGGAATTAGTTAAGGCAAAGCCAATTGGTTCATAAATGCCTGCTTTGTGAGTGGTCCCAGTGTCCCAGGGACCAAGACTGCTGTGGTCAGCCCAGCCCCAGGATTCCATGTCAGCAAATGATACTTAATATCACCATTAGCTGCTTTCTGAACTGCCAGGCGATCAAGGCCTTACCTGGGCCCGGGATTCCCCTGCAACAGGCACAGCCCTGCTTGGGTTTCTCCAGGGCTGAGCAGAAACTGTGGGAAAACACCCTCCCATCTTCTGATCGTTCACTATGGGCTGACTTGGTGTGAGAAGAGAGGCTTTTTTTGTAAACCATAAAGATGGAAAAAGTGTGCAAAGAAAAAGCTTGCTCAACCCACCACCATGTCCCCAATTTGACTGTTTGATCTCTCTGTAGATATAAGCCAACACATGCTTGCACATATACATGCATGCACACACGCACGTACACACACACATCCACACAAGCATGCGTGCACAATCTCTAACTAATACAAACCTCAGGTCTGCTATGAATGTGCCAAATGGACTCCTCAGTAGCCTACATCCTAAGAATATAGGATGAAAACAGGAAGTGGTGATTGGACGTGCCATGCCTCTCCCTTATCTGAGAACACATGCATGCATGGTGGTTTTATCTGTCCCCTAGAAAATCGATCCCAAGCTCTGCTATCATACTACAGGGGGCCCACTCCTGTTTTTGCATCAGTGGCTTTTCAGCCACTTCATTTTACTGCTGTGGACACCATCCTGAAAGCTCTCTTTAAACTTAGAAAACTGTACCGTGATACTAAAGATAGTGGAATTGAAATTTTTTTCCCATTTACAGTTTGTAGTGGTATCTAAATGTTCTACAGTGAAGGTGTGTTTTACATTTACATACACATGTGCACACACACGTGCACACACACACACACACAAATGCATGATGTCAGAAAAACTTATTTTAGTTTCATAAAATCCCTCAAGAACCTGGGGTTTGTTTTGGCAGCTTTATCTGATTTTCATGGAAGTAGTGCTCTGGTCTTGAAAATTAGCCTGGGTCATAAAGCATGAAGACTATGACAGTCTCTGAAACTGGACCTCATATCTCTGGTTTCTATTTGACCTTAGAGAAAAAAGAGGAAGTAAGAGAGAAATTTATCCTTGGAAACACCACTCTCTCCTTGGCCTGTCCTTATCCCTCATCTCATGCCCTGCTACCTTTGTGTTCCCATGATCTTCTCTATTTTGCTTTGTTTTAGGGTCTAGCATCAGTCCTTTACACCTTAGGGTGAATTAAATTAATCAGAATTTATTTAAATCCAATGTTATAAATTGACATTTGCTTTTAATTCAAAACCCAATTGTATAATGAATGATATCAGCTAATGAGTATAAATTTGATCTTTGCATCTCTGAAATCACACATTTAGGTCCCTGCTGTCTGCAAGAAAACTAGGCCCTAGGTCTACTCATATAGCTCTTCAATAAATATGTCCACTTTAGCTCTAGCATGTCATTTAATGCCTTTGTCCTCTTAGGAAGAACATACTCTCAGAGACAGTGCTAAATGTGAGAATGATGGCAAATAACGTGCAGTCTTGCAAACACATTCCCAGGCCTAGGGCTTTTGAGAAACAATGCTCCTCATTTTTACTTGGGAAACTGCTGCACACATATGTTGGCTACTTGTGTTGAGTATCTGACAAATAAAAATACATAATGACTTTGAGTGCCAGATTTTGACAGCACAGATAAGGAACCTATACAAGAGAGGTTAAATAATTGAACTCATTCACCGGTCAGAGAACTAGGACTTCAACTAGAAAGAACAGTCTCTGACTTCTACCTGGGGGTCCTCTGCTTTCAACATATCAACTCCCAAGCCACCTAGTCTTGGAAAAGCCAGGCGTGGTGGTACATACTTATAATACCAGCACTCTGGGTGGCTGAGGCAGGTGGATCACAAATTCAAGTCCAGCCTGAGCAACTTGGTGATATCTTGTCTCAAAATAAAGAGCAGGGTTGGTTGGGAATGTAGCTCAGTGCAAAGATCCTGGATTTGATCCCCAGTACTGCAAAAACAGTGCTAAAAAATTCTGACTGCTACGTGCTCACTGGAAGCCTCAGACTGAACCTTCTGGTGTTGCTGCCAGTCCTTTTGGGGAATTCTTGGTAAGTAGGCTAAGATATGAGGCTGAATGAACACAAACCCATGCTTCTGACCCTCTTGAGCTTTCTGTACTTAGTAGACCATACTTCACAGATTTTAAGAAAAGATTCAGAAGGAAAATTTAGAAAGAGACGAGTACTTGTCATTGTTCTTGTTTCATCATTTTGATCCACGTCCCAATCCACGTCACCCACACAGTCTAGGACCTATAGAAAGAGAGGAGACCCCCAGGGACCAACTCTTAGGTGGGGTTTCCCAGGGAGCTCTGGGACATAGGGAGGTGGATCACTCCCATACCAGAAGGACAAAGGGGCAGTGGTCTTCTGGTACTCCCAGGTAGACAGGCAACAGGTGGGTAACTCTGCACCTATGACAGACTGAAATCACCCTCCACCAGGCCCCATATAGACAGGATCTCGGTCCCTTAGTCTTTGACTATCCTTTATATCTGCCAGCATTCTCCTGCCTTCTGTCATCTAAAGCCAGATGAGATCTTGGTCATGACTGGCCACTGTGTGTCACATCAAAAATCTCTCTACCTGTCACTTATAGATTTGTTCATTTATTTAGCTAAAATGTAAAAAGCAGTTCACAGGTACCAGGCACTGGGTCAGGCTCTCACTGTACAAAGAAGCCAGGCACAGCTCCTGCCCTTGGCAAGCTGATGTGACAACTAGAAAAAGAGACAAATGACAGAAAATCAGGTCAACTGATGGCCAATCAGCAAATGCTTCTGTAGCCTTGAAGACTTGAGCTGAACATCACCCTGTATATGAGACTTCTGGTCATCTGCAAACAGCTACATGCTGCTGCTTCCATCTCCAAGAACCCTGGCTTTGTTCCTCAGCCACAGCGTTTCCCATATTGTTAAAATCACTTCTATGAACAGCTGCTGCATCCTTTAGACTGTGTATGACAGGGGGAGGGTGGAGGCAGAGAAGGCAGAAATGATTATGTAACATCTCCAGACACCTACAGCAGCTGGGACTTTTAAGAGGAATGAATGAATGTCCCCCAGAGGCCTATGTATTACAGACTTTGTCTTGAAGGTGGTGCTATCTGGGGTGGTGGAGACTTGAGCAGGTGACACCTAGGCAGAGGTCTTCCAGGTCTCACTTCCCAGCCATGAAGTGAACACTGTTGCTCTGCCATGTGCTTCCACCATGATAAGCCGCCTCACCGCAGACCCACAGTGATGGCGGCCAACTGATCTTGAACCAAAACCTCCAAAACTGTGAGCCAAAAGGAACTTTCCTCTTTATAAACTGATTCTCTCAGTAATTTGTTATAGTGATGGAAAACTGATGGAACACAGAATGAGTGAGTGAGTAAATGAATGGATTTGCAAGTTCTCTCATCCTCTATATAGATATCCTTGAACCAAATGTGTGCTCACCAACACAAAAGAGAAGTATATTTTCTCCTGGCTCTGTAGTATGTAGACAGTGGTTATTTCCAGCTCATTATGCAAACATACAGAATCTGGACCAGTGCAAGCTTCTTCTCACTCAGCCAACAGTACTACTTTGTTGTTTATTTTTATTTTTCCAGGGCAGAATTAAAGTGTAAGTGTGTGTGAGTGTGCTGTGCAGCAGTCCTGTACATAAGCTGAGACGTCCCCAATAACAAACAGGCCCTCAGCAGGCCTCAGTGGTGATGGAGGGCAGGAAGGGGTGTGCTGGGAAGATGAGAAACATCCTGCAAAACCAGTCACACTGACTCTGAATGCTTAACAGGGAGGGTGGGGACATCGGCCAAGGACCCAACATCAGGGGTCCAACAATGTCTTAAATGGCCTGCTAGTGTGATTGCCGAGAATTTTACACAGGAACAGCACTGGCACCATCAAAGCCATGCATGCCTGGCCTGGAAACAGCTTCTACCCAGCATGCCACAGTTCAGGCCAGGTGATAGGAACCTTGCTGCTACCTGGCCTAGACTCGCACCCAACCATTTTGAGCTGTCTCTTTCTTCCTTCTTGCCTGTACCTTTTAAGAGAAGGTTGGTAATCTACTAAAAAGTCCAGAATGGTATAATTTATGTCTGTCTGTACAAGTGAAATAAAGATCTACTACACCAGAAGAAAGTTTGGAGATTATTTGTCATCTTCATCTCTTCCAGTAGAATAAAGAAACAAGACATAGATAGTGAGGTCCAAGGAAAAAAGGTGGAAAACATGGAGAACATAACACAGTGACCCCTACATAGGCTCCAGCTGCCCTTTGTCCTCAGTCTTCTGTGCAAGGTAAAGATGAGGAAATCCACCCCCAGCGAGTCACCAGCACTAAGCAACCACCAGCTGGCAATGACTGGCATGCCTGATTCAAGACATAAAACAAGGAAAGGTGGGCCGCCCTGACATGTAACTTCTTAAAGAGGATGGATATAGCTGAACAAGATAAAGTTCAACATCATACGGAAAACTGGATAAAATGAGACTTAAGGTATTATAAACCAAAGGTGCTTAAAATCCTCTTATGATCCTCACTCACTCATTTCTTTAATATTCATTCATTGAATGCCCATACTGTGTCATGCTATAATCTTAAGGATATACTTTCCATTTGTTATCTCATATTATATTGCATCATTTCTAATAAAATGATACACTCATTCATTCAACACTTCCTCACTGAATGCCCATACTGTACCACACTATAACATAGAATTTTCTTAGGAATATACTCTTCATATACATTCTACCATACACCATATTTTACTTTATTTTACTTTTGGTGGGAGAGAGTATATCAGAAAATATTTCACATTGGTTTGGGTGTCTTAGTAAGAAGACCTTTCCACCGGCTGAATATATTTTATTCAATATCCAGGCAGCAATCACAGAATCTTAGGGTTACAAAGACCTTGAAAGTGGTCTCGCCAACCTTCTTGTGGCAAAGACAAGGAAATTAAGTTCCTCCTGCAACATAATTCGGCTACTGGGAGGTGGAGCTGGAGCAACAAATCAGCTTGGTGTGTATCCCATACCCCACGCAGCCTGAAATCCCAAAGGTTTGCATTTGTCCTTCTGCAAGAGAAAGCGCAGTCTGCTGTCTGAGACTTGGCGCTGGTACTGAGGACATCACTGCCACTTCTCTGCCCTGAGCCACTCAGGTCTCTAAAGAGGGAAGTGTGGCTTTTCCAAGTGCCACAGGCCTGCCCCATCCTTGTGCAGCAGGGCTGACTCCTGCAGCGCAGGACAGGGAAGCTCAGGCAGAGGCAGCATGGGACTCTCCAGGAACAGATGGGCCAAAATGGTTTGTTATCATTTCTTTCTTGGGAGGAGAAACCTCCCTGACCGAGTTCTTTTCTGTCAACTCCTAGTCATGGCAAAAGCTGGTCCTCAATGGCCTGGCTTAGAGAAATGCCAGTTCCACCCATACCCACACTCCACTTTTTCCTGAGATACTTCCACCTCCCTAGGTGCAAAGCCTTGGAGGATTTCAGTGACCAACACAAGAGCATACTGCACTGCAAGCTCCAGGTCTAAATGATGCAAACATGGTAAAATTGGGAGCTCCTGCCACTCCAACTCATTACTTCATTAGCCTATCTTGAGATTTCTTTCAGATCCTCATGGTCCCTGCAGATTAAAATCCATCTCTCCCTCCCCTCCTTGACAATTCACTCCACATTCTCTGGGTTCTGCCAACAGAAATCCTTCAATTCACCTTTCCGTGGTCTATTTTTTCCAACACCATCAGCCAAGCTTTGTGTGCTAATTTTAATAGCTTTTCTTGCAGATAGGTCCCACTGTATTACTTTCCTGTGGCTGCTGTAATGAATCACCATAAAGTTGGGATATACAAGAATAGTACTTTACTCTTTTATACTTCTGAGGTCCTGAAGTCTGAAATTGAAGTGTAGCTGGGGACACACTTTATCTGGAGACTCTAGGGGAGGGTTCTTCCTCTTCTCTTGCAGCTCCTGGTGGCCTCAGGTACTCTTTGGCTGGGGGTTGCACACTTCAATCTCTGACTCTGTCTTTGCCTAGCCTTCTGTTCTCCTCTCTGGGTCTCCTCTTCTGTCTCTTTGGGGACATTTGTCCTCAAATTAAGGGCACTCCCTTGTTTAATCTGGGATGACTTCATTTTAAAATCCTTAACTTGACTACATCTACTAAGTCCTTTTTCCAAAAAAAGATCACAATCACAGGTCCTGAGGCTTAGGGTGTGGATATATTTCAAGGGGTCACCAATCAACTCACTATTCTCTCTTTTAGAGATGACATTCGCCCCTGAATTATAGTGAAATCACTGTACTTTAGAGTTACTGAGTATGTGTTAGTTGGCTTTCTCTCCCTGTGACAAAATATCTGAGATAATCAATGTTTAAGGAGGAAACGTTGATTTTTAGCTCACAGTTTTGAAGGTTTCAGTCCATGGTCAGTTGACCCCATTGCCTTTGGGCTGTGGTGAGGCACATATCATGGTCAGAACATGTGGTAGAAGAAGCACGTACCTCACTTTGTGGCAACAACAAAGCCAAGAGAGAGATAAGAAGAGGTCATGGTCCCCATATTCCCTTTAAGGGCACACCCCAGTGACCTCACTTCCTCTCACTAGGCTCCACCTCTTAAAGGTTCCATCACCTCTCAACAGCACCACAGGCTGGTAAGCAAGCCTTCAATATATGGGCCTTTGGGAGAGATTTATTCAAATCATAGCAAATGATTCTATCATTATGGCTAAGTGTTGCTCAAGCATGGGTACTGGATGGTAGCCTGGCACTGGGGACATACAGTGAAGAAGGTGCCTCTTGCTCTCCTGAACTTCTTAATCTGGTAAGTTAGAGAAAGAATTAATAAATCATCACAATATAACATAATAAATGCTATAAATATTGGAAAAGTTCCATAACTCAAGAATTCTATGGCCCATGTCCCTGATAATTCCCATATTCCAAGCAGTGTCACCCTCTTTTTGTTCATATGTCACTGAATCTACTTAACCAGAAAAATGAATACTGATGGAGGAAGAGGGGAGGCAAGGGGAATGAAAGAGATTTCTTCCCTGGAGAAGTTTCTCTGGGCCACGATTATGTCTGTCTGAATATTAAAAATAAGAGGAGACACTTGATAAGAACTCAGACTGGGGCTGTAATGCTTCTGGAGTCAGAGTAGGGAGCATCTCGGCATCAGCAACAGCTCACACATGGGCAGGAGTGATGGCTCCCTGAAAAGCCATCTACGAATCTGTGCACAAATCAACAGCTTGGAGAGATGCCAAGAAGCAGGCTCAGTCCTTCCCTGTTAAGTTATTTAAGCATTTTTGTGCTGCAGGTATGCAGCACCAAATCTGAGCCCCTGGGTGACACCTTGCATGGTTAGCGCCCTAGAGGTAGGAGACAACCTGGCTTACACACAGGGAAATGAGGCAAGTGCTTCCCTTTAAGACCAGTTATCCTAAGGCAGGCTCCCAAATTTCCTGAGCAGGCAGACAGGCTAGGCTATGTACACATTATTCAGGGTAAGATTCCAGGCAGAAAGAAGTCAAACAATACCTTGTCAAGTGATTCCAGGTTGTTTCTCTTTTGAAGCAGAAATTACTTTCTGTGGCTTAAGACTGCCGTACTTTAGGAGGCAAATTGTGCATAATGTTCATCCTTGAAAACTGCCACATACAAGCATAGCAGGAGACAGGTAAGTACACAATGTACAAATCGGTTGGAATATTGTGATTCAAAAATAAAGCTCTGTTTTGTTTTCTAGAATGACTCCTGTACTCACTTTAAAAACACACACACATAATATCTTACAGTAAAATGATTTTTAAATGATTTTTTCATAGTTGAAATTCAATGAATAAGAATTGGATAAATCATCCTAAACTGGCCCTTGTCTCCAATGCTCTGTCATTATTTTTACATAAAAAATTAAATCCTGGAAGAGAGTTTTTAAGGAAATAGGCAAGGCCTTTCTAAGAAAATCCAAAACACAGCTGCAACATTTCCTAGAAAGCCATGTTTTGCTGACTGCCCAGTAAAGAACATTTTTTGTCCTGAGATAAGTGGCTATTGGGAAACACCATGTCTCAAATTCTAATATTTGCGCTGTAAAATGACTCATGCTGAATCCTGAGTGAACATTTCAACAAAGAAGAACAACAGTGATCATAATCAGTACTACAAGATATAATACTTCTAGATACCCGATTTTATGGCTGAAAAATGTTCTGAAGGGATGGAGTTGACCCAGCCAGCTCCCAGTTCTCTTAGCTTCCACCTCAGCTAGATCTTATCTAGCTATTAAAGACCAGGCAAGCCCAGGCAGTCACTGGCTTACATTATGCAAGTTAGTCCACCACAAAAATTGATTCCAGTCCATTTTGCTTTCCTGATTCAGTCTACCAGAAAAAGCAAGAAATTTCATTTTTTGAAGAACAGAGACAAACGCAGGTGGTAAATTCTATCTAAGTATCTCCTTTAGGAAGATGGTGTCATGTGCACTATTTATCATATAGAACCCCTTCTTTTCTTCCAGAATTGACTTATTCACACCATTTTTAATAGTATATGTTTGCAATACATAATGATTATATCTATCTTGGAGAACTGGTACATCTGGTACATATACATATTATATCTTGGTGATTCTTAATCCCTCTTCTTCTCTCCCACCCTCACCTCTCCCACCTTCCCTAGATCCTTTCCCATCTTCACAGAAGCTACTTCCTTGTTTTCTAACATCTCTCTTATCTTGATTTTACACACACACACACACACACACACACACACATGGATTCTCATATTAGAGAAACCATGCAATATTTAGCCTTTTGTGTCTGATTTATTTCACTTAGCATTATGGTCTCAAGATCCATCCATTTTCCTACAAATGACTCAGTTATCTTTCTTCGTGCCTGAGTAGTACTCCATTGTTACACCTTTTTTTTTTTTTTTTGCTGCTGGGGATCGAACTCAGGGCCTTGTGCTTACTAGGCAAGTGCTCTACCACTGAGCCAAATCTCCAACCCTTGTTATATCATTTTTATAACAAACATTTTTTGACAGTCTACTATGGACCAAGCATTGTGTGAAGAATCAGAGGCAAAGGATACAGAAGAATAAAGAAATTACAATGGTATCTAAGTTCACAAACGCTTTTGTTCACCAATAATTTGGTTTGCAAACAGAAGCACTTGGCAAAATTTTGTTTTTGTTTGCAAACTCTGCATCAGGTGACAAGCATCAGGTTCCCACACAAACACAAAAGTGGCCATCTTTTCCAAAATTGTGGAACAAATTAAGTTTGTGAACTGAAGTACCGCTGTACAATACATTCAACTCTTCATATCTGTGGGTTGTGAATGAGCAGGCTCAACTGACCTCACGTAAAAAATATTTAGGAGAAAAGACTGCACCTCTACTGAATATATACAGATGGTTTTCTTGTCATTATTCAAAAAAATACAACGTAACAATTATTTACATAGCATTTACATTGTATTAAGTACTATAAGTAATCCAGAGATTGTTTAATGTATATGAGAAGATTGCATAGGTTATATGCAATTACTGTCCCATTTTATATAAGGGATTTGAATATATGCAGATTCTGATATCCATCAGGAAGAGGCTTCCTCCGGGATCCAATCCCCAATGGCTATCAAAGAACGCCTATACAATATGTTAAGCAGTATTACAGAAGTACACTATGTGAAAAGTAAGACATTCCTTCAACATATATGAAATACCTGAAGATTAACAGAGTACTCTAACCTATTGAGTGAAGAAGCAATATCTCTTGGTCCAGACATTCTGAACATCTATGACAAATTCCTTCTCTCTTGTTTCTGATTAGAGGAGGCTAACAAGTTTTCATGGCTTGTACAGCCATCTTCCAACACCCAGTTCTTAAATGGAAACTGATTAAATTAGCATCTTTATTCACAAGAAAAACCAATATAGTGCAAACCTCCTGTTTAAAATTCATGGGGGAAGTGAAAGCCTAATCTTTCCCCTCTGTCTAAACCAGATGCATTTTGTGTCCAGGCTCATCTCAGATGACTACTCTGCAGAACAAAAGCCCAATGCCACATGCCCACCTTCCCACCTATGTGCACCTTTCTCAGTAATGTCCTTGCCCAGGATCTGCCCACACGCTTTTCCCATTTGCAGTGGCGTGCTCACAGCCTTACATGGCAGCCTGCTTTATTCCTGGCCAGTTGCAATGATGATAAATTTCTTTCCTTTATGGGATCAAAGCAAACTTTCCTTCCTGGGACATCTTATCCATTGGTCCTGCAGTTCTTTTTGGGGGGGGGGGCGGTGCAAGGGGTCTTACTATGTAATTGAGGCTGGCTGAGCTGACTATATAGCCCAGGCTGGCCTCGAACTTGCGGTGATCCTCCTGCCTCATTCTCCCAAGTGCTGGGATTACAGGTGTGCATCGCCATGCCTGGCTACCAGGTAGTTCTGCTCTACAGTGGACTGAAAGAAATCAACAGAAAAAATTTAACTCAGGGTGTCTTATTCAGTCAACAGCTATCTACCACAACTAGAAAGACATTTCAAGCACTAATTCAATGAAAGGTCAAACAGGCTATAAAGAAAATAGGGAAAATAAAATGAACTGGCTTCCTAACCAAAGTATCTCAATCTTTTCTCAGGGCATGGCAGATACAGGAAAGAAAATACTGGTAAAGCAAGATGATGGAAGATGTTCACAGCCAGAGGCGACCATCCCAGGGCCTGGGAGCAGCCTGCAGGTCCCCACTGCCCCACGGTGCACTCATTGTGTCCTCCCCTCCACCCCTTCCTGCCCCAGGACAGGGTTTCCCAATCTCAGGTGCTTGAGCGTAGCTGCCACACAGTGTTCAGTACTGTTCTGAGCAAGATTGGCATAGGAGGAACAAAGAGGAGGAAGGGCCGTGGTCACCCAGCCCACCTTAGCCAGCAATACCCAGAAGAAATTTGACGTAAATGAGTTCCAACAAGTAAAAGTAATGAATGAGGGGAGATAGACAGAGACAGAGAATCAAAAACTATAGTTGAATGTTAAATTTTTTAAAAACCTTATTGCAGTAAAAAACACATTGTCAAGAACTACAGGATATGTGTATTTGAGGCAAGGGGGAATATATTAAGTATTCTGAGGGGGATTAATGGTAATATGTCTTTTACTGTAATAAGTATTTGATTTAAACATTCACTGTATTCGCTGTATGTTTTGATTGACCCAATATACCTTTGTACCAGTCTATCTCCATATATCTATAGATGTCTAGATATTTATATATCTATACCTGTTTATCTATCTTTACATGCCTGCAGATATCTAGATATTTGTATCTCTGTATCTATCTATAGATATCCACCCCTCTCTCTCTCTCTCTCCGTCCCTCTTGGTCTCCCTCTCTCTGTCTCTCTCTATCTGTCTGTATCTCTCTCTCTCTCTCTCTCTCTCTCTCTCTCTGTAATTCATATAACATTCCTTAGCCAGGTACAAAGCATTTGTGGATCTAAAATTGTAAGGAATCCTTAAGGCTGGCATCCTTGTTTGAAAGAAACTACTAATTTTATTCCAGTAAATGAGAAATTAATAAGTGTTTGTTGCATGCATAGTAAACAGAATTCTGAAGCACTTTTGGAAATCCTTTCTCCACCGGAAGTATTTATAATCTAATTGAGAGCGTAAGTATACACTATGACCTAGTGCTTCAGATCTCACCTTCAGAACTCATCTTGTCATAATTACTAGTGGTTCTCAGCTTTCATAAACTAAAATTTTTTGTATGTATCATCCATTCACACATTTTACACTGACATCTCTCAGACAGATTTTTTTTTTGTATGCCAAGTTCAGATCTTTACAAATCAGCTGGAAAATGAACACTCTGAGCTATTGCAGAGCAGTGCAACAGTGGAGTTTGGCGGCATTGTCATTTTCATCTTCACAGCAATGTCTCTGCAATTATTTGAAAATTTTTATTGCATTTTGCTCCTATAGTTTTATTAAAAAAATGTGAGGAAATGAAAAAATGAAAGCACTTAAATTAAATTCTCATGAACTTAACACAATCAAGACAAAGCTGGAAATCGAGCAGCCCAATGTGGTTAAAAACTTACTGGACTGAAGCCTGTGAAGGGAAATAACAAAACTAAGAAACTTTTATAAAAATGCTGTAAATATATCACCAAAGACTGAATCTAAAGGCAAAGGTATGATTAGAGATTAGATTATTTTTTACAGCATTTTAGAAATGGAATCCTTTCCTCTTCTATTGTTCTACTTCCACACATCTCCACGAGATGGAAGTTTTCAGGAAATTGGTCCTCATAAAAGTAGTCACTGTCTGTAGATAACTACAGGAAGTGGTAGGATTTTGAAACTGACTTCCACTGCTATGTGCTTTCGAAGCTCCATGTAAGGTAAGTGTTATGATTTACCTAAACGCTCCCCAAAAGTCTCATGTGTTCAGAAGCAGAGCTTTTGGAAAGTGATCGGATCATGAGGCGCTGTACGGAAGGTGCTAGATGAGCTGTTAGGGCTTGGTTGGAGGTGGTCATTGAGGTGTGATCTGGAAGGGTGTATTCTCGTCCCTGGCTCCTCTGTTCTCTCTTGGCTTCCCAGCCACCATGTCATGAGCAGCCTTCCTCTGCCATGCTATTCTGCCATATGGTTTCTGCCACGGAGCTGGCCAACAATGGACTGAGCCCACTGAAACTGTGAACCAAACTAACCTTCTCCTTTTTTAAATTACGGGTATCAAGTATTTTGTCCCGGCAACAGGAAAGTGACTAATACAGAAAGGGCCATCGTTTACATTGTCCCCCAAAGGCTTGGTCCCAGACCATGGTGCTACTGGGCAGTGGTAAACCCTCAGGAGGTGGGGCTTTAGTGGAAGAAAGTTAGGTCACTGGGACCATCTCCTGTCTCTTTTTGCTTCCCTGCTATGAGGGGAGCAGCTCTGCTCTACACGAGCTCCTGCCACAATGTGCTGCCGTACCGCAGGCCCAAAGCAATGGAGCCAACCGGCCATGCACCGAGACCTCTAAAACTATGTGCCGAAATAAACCTTCCTTTTTAGAGCTGATTGTTTCGGGTAATTTTTACAGTAATGGAAAGCTGACTCACACAGTAAGGGAGGCGTTTGTCTCGAGCCAACCTTCTGCACCTTCCCGTGGCTCACTTGCAGCTTCCTGCGGTATCTCTACAGTTAGAGTCTCGGTCTAGCCCAACAGTTCCCAGCCAGGGACACTTCCGTCCCCCAGAAGACATCTGACAACTTCTGGAGAAATTCTGATTGTCACAAATTAAGATGGGTTTGCAACTGTCAGCAACTGGGGAGAATCTACTACCAGACAGAAGATGCTGGGTAGAATCTTCTACTCCACAGAAGGGCTCTCTGTCACAGTCAGTTTTATGGCCCAAAAGGTCAATAGTGCTGCTGAAGCCAAGGAACACACAGGCTTCTAGACTCTGTCCTTAAATAGAATTTACCTTTCTATCTTAAAATTCTCTGACTCCAATTCATCTTCCTAAATCTCTTGGGGTTGTGAGCTTTTCTCCCTTACGGATGTGGGATGAGTAACTGCACATGTAAATGGAAAAACTGAGTAATTCGGAAGGAACTGAATCCAGAAAGGAACCGAGTACTAACCATCTTCTCCTGAGCACTTCATATGGTTTGGCCAAGCATGACTGTAAGAGTTGCTGTGTACAATATCACATTTGAGCCGCATAACAGCTCTATGAAGTAGGGCTACTGTGAACATCATTTTGCAGATGAGCAATCCCAGGGTCAGAAAGGCTAAATTATTTGAAATAATAGTGGTTTTAAGTGGACAAGCCAAGATTCAATCCAGGGAGTCTGATTCAAGATGCCAAAGAACCCATTTAATAGATGGATGAAAAGCCAGAAAAGCAGATGAGGTTCCAACGCAAAATGTAAAGAAGAGAAGAACTGGGTAAAAATCCCAGTGGGCCAGGAACTTGGTTCCCAGCTTATTCCTCACAGTCCCCAGTGCTGACCCAGGTGCAGAAATCAAGGTTCTGAGCGCTGTGATTCCAGCCTTGGTTCCCACTACAGCTCTGCTGTTCAATCTGTTTAACACTCTCACACCATGGCTCTGGCATGGCAGTCAGAGAAGAAACCTTGCCCCATTCAATCTCATCACATTCTGTTAACCCAGAGCTTGTTTTGTGCAAAAGCTGCAGAACTGGGAAGAGGAGCAGACAGCATGTGATAGGTTTAAATATGCCAGAGCAATATGCTGACCGGTGAGGTTTGTTTATTAAAATCCTTATGTGGGGTGAAACTCAACTGAGCTGATGTCAGCTGGTTTATGGACAGGACCTGTTTTCAAGATTAGGCTGCTGTTTGTCTTCTTTACTGAGCTGACGGAGGACATTCTGGAGAATACATTATGCCAAAAACATCTGTATTATAGAAAATCAACAATGAAGAGCACCAGCTCCAAATGGAGCATGTAGTTTGGAAGGCTCTTGTCTACCAATAGATTAAATTGCTATTTTTATCTAGGGAAGAAGCTAGAGGAAGTATAAATGATTTTAAGGACAGCAGAAACTGGCCTCTTCTTTTTTGTCAAGTTATTTTTGCAAACTTGGGAGGATACAGGGTGGGTTTTGCCTTATTTTAAATCAATGTTTTAAAAAATATTTAGAAAACTATCTCATCTTGAGAGTTTTCGAGGTTGAATATTTTTCTTATTTTCTCTCCACTAGAATACAAACCTCTGAATAAAATGGGATGGATGCTAAATCTTTGCCTCTGCTAAAGATTTGACCCCTTACATACCTTCCTATTTAAAAATTAGTGCCACTGGCTTCCCCAGATGAGACAGACCTTTGAGGGAGAAATAAAACATGTTACCAGTACCTGATTATATAAGAATAGCAAGAATAATAACAATGATAAATTGCCAATATGTTTGGCACTTGCCATCACTAGATTTTACATTCATCATTTCATTTAATCCTCACATCTCTATGAATTAGGTGCTGGTATGAGCTGTTTTTTCCAAAAAAGAATTTTTATTGAAGTATAACATAGATACAGAAAATTACACAACTGTTAAGCTTGGAATTCAATAAATTTCACAAACTGGACACAGCTAGGTAACCACCACCCAACACAAGAAACAGAACATATCCAGCCAGCCACATCTTCATCCATTTACTCCCTCATGGACAACAACTGTCTCAACCTGTAGCAAAGCAAAGTAGCTTCATTTGGCTTTCAACTTTATATACGTGTCATTACACAGTGTGTACCCTTTTTCATCTGGCTTCTTTCACTCAATATTAGATGTGTGAGATTCATCCATATTATTGTGTGTAGTTGTATTGTGCAATGTGTCATTGTAGACTGCTCATTACCATAGCTACAGAATTGTCCATTACATTTATGTGCCACAATTCAGTTCTCTATTTTACTGTTAATAGGTTTTATGCCCATTTCAAAGTTAAGGCAAAAGTTTAAGGTTAAGAACACTGGGACTCAAGAGGTTTAAAATAAGTTGCCTAAGTCCACAAAGCTAATAGATAGATCTGGATTACAATTCGATTGACCTGACCCCAAAGCCCAGTCTGTTAGACACCAGGACTGTACTGCCTTTCAGAAAAGCTAGGACCCCTCCCTGATGTCAAAAGATCCTTTGTATAAATTTGGGAGACCCACGGGAAGAGAATATTCGAGCAATGTGACATGAGCCCAAATCCACCCACCTGTACAGAGCTCATTACCTGTAGACATGTCTCTGCCTCTGATTCCATCTGTCAATTTCTCCCTTCTCTTTTACTTTGATTGACTGTTCCAACAGCCCTATCAAGATCTTCAGCATTGTGGGACTTAACTGAGTAGCAAAGACTGGAAACATATATTGCACCTGAGACCTAGAGGAGACACTGTGTGTGCAAGACTCATGCCCAGAACTGCAGCCACAAGACAGGTGAAGGGTTCAAAGGATTCATGAGTGAAGGAGAGCATGAGTCACATCCTGCTTACTAATGTACATGCTCACACTGTGTGTGCACACTCTAACTCATAAGTCAGCTCACCACTCTTCCCCTCTCGTATTTCACCAACAAATAGTTTATTATGTTGTTGTTAGGGTGAGCATCTATTGGCCACATCCAGTATGATAATCATACCCTAATTAGCATTCAGACTTCCTGCATGTTTTTTAGAAGGAAAAGAAAAAGAGAAAAAGAAGAAGAATGCTTTCAGAGAACCTCTTATACATGCAGGAAATATGGATATTTGATTTTTTTTTCCCAATGGTTTGTTCTCTTGGGATGAATGGAAATTCCACTGGAAGGTACCATTCAGCCCAAGAAAGAGTGGCGAGGGCAGCTTTTCTGGCCCAGGCTCTGGATCCCTCCCAACCCTCACGATTAGACATGACTGGGAAGACCAGCCTCAGATGAATTTCAGGGACCTCAAGGAAGACTCCCAGCACAGATCGCTAACTGCATCGCAGCATTTTCCTGCAGGCAGTATAGTATCAGCTGTGGCTTATCTGGTTGGTTTACAGCTGATCGTGAAGCAAATGCACAATTACTGTGAGTCACTGAACACCACTTGTTAAGATGACAGAAATCACTGAATCAGCTAAGGTACGAGGCACGTGTTTCATTTATGTAAACATCATTGGGGTTTCCAGGCATCACGCCAGAAGAAACCCACCCTTACTTTGCAGAGTTGCCAGAATCCCTTTTTTCTCCCTGTGCTCCTGAATGAAGGGAAGGGAGCAGCTACCAGCACCAGCCAACGTATGTGTTTGCTACTGTAACAAAGTACTGAGGACTGGGTAGCTTAAACTGCAGTATTCATTGTCTCACAGTTCCGGAAGTTGGAAGTCCAAGACCTAGGCATCTGCAGGATGGCTCCTTCTAAGCACTGTGAGGGAAGGATGTGTCCGGCGTCTCTACTCAGCTTGCAGATGCCATCTTCATGCTCACCTGGGGCTCTCCCTGTGTATTCATGTCTGTGTCTAAATTTCTCCTTTTATCAGGACATCAGCTGAATTAAAGTCCACCCTCATGACCTACCTCACTCTAACTCGAGAGCATCTATAAAGACCCTGTCCCCAAATAGGGCCACATTCTAAGCTACTGGGGTTTAGGCTTCAATATGAATCGTGGGGAGACACAGCTCAGTCTATAACTCAGATGCCCACGGATTTTCTTCCTCTCTCTGTTGCCCAGTCAGTGCAGCCCTCCCCAGTATTCGTCAGGTCCACATTACGTATGTGCTGGCCTCTGCCAAAACAGGCTGATTGAAAACAGGGGGGGTGACTGGCACACCCCCACTCTTATTGCTTTGTGTTCCTCTAGTACCTGCCCTTGGCACCTGAGTTAGTGCCAGAATGCTATTCATTCACCACTGGGTATGACTTTTGCTCTCAAGGTCTCCTGGGGGTCAAAGGAGCCAGAGGTGCCCACCTAACTTCTTGTTCAGTCTTCCTCAGCTGCTTACACACACCTGGTGGTCTGCCTTCCAGAGTTCTCTCACCACATCATGCAGGCTCATCCTTCCCTGCTTTGCCATTGAGACTGGAGCTCCTTGTTCCTCTTTCTCCACCCTACAAGCAATCTTTTAAGATCTCATTCAATTCATGTCTTCTGTGACAGGTGCTTCTCACTCACATCACCACGACAGAAAAGAATCTTGTTCCAATGTGTTTTACATGTTTCAATAAAGGAAGCAGGGGGAGGGATTTTCTCCTTCCATCTGCAGTTTCTCAGTAGCTTCCCTAACCTATCCCTGACAGCCAGATTCAATGTATCCATTTCCTGGGGCCACAGATTTCTCTTCCAGGAATCTTACCCGGGATGCTGCTGCCAGACAAGCAGAGGCAGAACAGTTTGGTGGCACAGATCTCAGACTGTCCCTTCTTTCTGGTGGTTATCAGAATGCAGATCTCACCTGTGGTTAAATGAAGGCCGAGAGCCAGGGCTTGACTCTTGCTTCCTGCATGAAAATACCATTTTTAAAACTCCTGTTTTATCTGTAGGCTTACTCTTCATGGAGCCTTTTCTTATAAATGGACTGTTTATTTCTAGAAGCTACTTCATGCCCCTCAAAATTTCATAAAAATTCCTCCTGTTCAGTTTGAAAGCAAAATCGTATTGTTAGAATTCATCTGCATGAGTAGAAAGAAAGACGTTATTGTAATTGACTTGTAGAGGTACTTTAAAAAATAACATATGATCTCATTTTTTAAAAAATGTAAAACTTGAAGATTTCTTCTGAGAGATTTGAAGCTGTGAGTATATGAGTGGATAGATGTGTTTTTATTAAAGGACTTCAAAACCATTTGCAATACCTGTGTAGTCCTCCCAGGGCACAAATAACTTTTTCGTAATAACTCAGGTACTAAGGGAAGTACACATATTCCTCCAAGTTGAAAATCTACTCTTTACAGCACCATTTGCTAACACATCTAATTACTACCTCCAATTAACTGATGAAAAACTGTGGAAAAATGGGGAACAGATGTGCCAGAGCCCAGCCTCATGTTAGAGACAGAATTCTCAATACATGTTAAGTTACGCAAATCTTCATCTCTACTGAGAAGCCAAAGACAAAGGTGGAAATGAAAGACCTATTTTCTAATCCAATTAAATTCAATTTGCTAAGTAGCTTAGTTTTTCACATCAAAATATAAATGTGCCTTGCTCCAGTTAGTAAAGTTGATGTAAAAAAAAAGATGTGTGTTCAAAATATTTTGATACATACCTTTGTAATTGCTTTATGCAATAAATATTTATTTAGTGCAGGCAATGTAAATAAAGATATGAATAAGCTTGGAATGCTAAGGAAGTCGCATGCTAAGAACCAATAAACTGGGTCTTACAGGGAATTCAGAAAAGTTAAAATATAGTTGCCGTATAAGATATGGAAACATGATGGTGAGTCACCTACTTCAGGTTTGGAGAGTAGAAAAGGTTTAAAAGGAAGCACTTTGAAGCTGAAGTCTGATATTTGTCAGAGAGATTACAATTATCTAGAAGAGAGATGAATGTGGCCTAAGCCAGAGTATAGGTAGAAGAGACAGAAGGAGTAGACGAATTCAAGAGATTTTAGGAGAAAGGATCGACTGGACTTGGCAATGGCTGTTTCTTTTGTCTTACGTTACTAGTTACAAAAAACAGAAACAAAGGTGGCTTGTTTTACAAAGCAAGTGACAGTACTATAAGATGTCTGTTTTGTAAATCTTTATCTTCATACTTAGCATGTTTGTTGATAGCCAAGAAAATATCTGTTGCACAGTAGCTTTGATGTAACTGAATCTTTTTACACTAATAAATGCCTCCCACTGTCTCATTCAGATGGCCTAGCTGCTGTTGAGAGTGAAATTCTTCCACCTTAAGTCCTTATAAGCAAGAATCAGAGGCTCTACCAGCCTTTGCACAATAATATGATGAAGAGGCAAGCTGGCAGAGAGCAAACACTCATTTGTTCACTTGTGGATAAGCCATCATTTATGTAGCAACTTTTGTGAGTTGGGTATTGGAGATTTTCCAAAATGAATAATGCCCCTGCTCTTGAGCTTGCAATGTAGTAGAAAAGATAAACAGAGTGTGATCACCAAGGCAAGAACAAATTCTAGGAGTGCAAAATGAAGACCATGGTGCATGGAGCCTGGAGTGGGAAACAGCACAGCGGGTGAATCCAAGGAGGAGGAGGAAGCAGCAAGGCTGGACCTGGAAGACTCAGTAGGAGTCACTCAGCTAGAGTTGGGCAGGAAAGTGGGGGACAAACATTATGAAGAAAACAGAAGTGTAAAAGGGAAAGGAAGACTGGAGGATGGTGAATAGACAATGCAATTGCTGTCATTTGGAGTGGTTGGAGTCCCCGAAGGTTCAGGTGTAAGAAGCTTGGTCCCCAGTGTGGCAATGTTGAGAAGTGTTGGATTTTTAATAGGCAGGTCCTGATGGGAGGCACATGGGAGCACTGCCTAGAAGAGGATCAATGCTGGTCTCTCTAGATGAAATAGTTCTCTCAATAGCAGGATATTATAAAGCAAAGCAACCCCTCACACTTGGCCCCTTCTGCATAAGGCCAGTTCCCTTTCCAGTTCTCAGCCATGATGCAGGGCAACCAGGAGGTCCTCAACAGTTTTCCAGCGCCACATTTTTTAGACCTCCTACCTAACTGTGAGCCAAATAAACCTGTTTTCTTATAAAGTACCTAGACTTGGTTACTTTGTTATAGCAACAGAAAACAAACTAAAGCAGTGATTGAGCCAGAGTGTTAAGGGGGATGATAACCAGAAGGAAAGACAATATGAAGAGAAGTTGTAGGAGTCACTTTTTTTCTCACTGAGAGACAGTACCCAACATTCACAACTTAAAGGGGGAGAGATTTATTTTGGCCAGCTTCAAGGCAAGAAGTCAAGGTAAAAAGGCCTGGGCAGAGGAAAGCTTCTCAACTTGTGGCAGCTGGGAAGAAGAGAGTAAAGGGGGAAACCAGGGAGGGAGATAAACTCTTCCAGGCCATGCCCCCAATGACCCACCTCTTATAATCGGGCTCTACCTCCTAACAGCACATTTAGCTATAAACTTATGGGTAAACCAATGCACCAATGAGTGTACCCTCATTATCCAATCACCTCTAAAAATCCCTGTCTATAGTAGCAAGAGGCTTTGCGGGGGTACATCTAGATACAAACCACAGCATTCCAGCCCCAGGCCCCAAAAGACTCATGCACATCTCTTTATGCAAAATGCATTTAGTCCACCTCTAAGAGTTGCCAAAGTCTTAACAGTTCTAGCACTATTAAAAAGCCCAAGTCCAAAGTCTCCCCTGAGACTTAAGGCAAACTCTTAGCTGTAAGCCCTGTAAAAATAAAAAAGAAAGTTAAAAACTGTCAACATACAATGGCATAGGGTAAACATTCTCATTCTAAAAGGAAGACACTGGGAAATTGAAAGAAATCAGATCAAAGCAAGACCAAGCCCAGCAGGGAAAACATTAAACCTATAGTTCCATGTCCAGCACCTAGGGCAAACTGTGGTGAGATGTGAGTTCCAAATGGCTTAGGCATCCTGGTCCTATGGCACTGTATTAGTTACCTTTCTAGAGCCAATGGTTTGCAAGAGAGCAGAATTAATACAGGACATTTACGATTTACAACATTCACTCATAAGCCAAAGTCAGGAAGAGTGCGGAATGTCTTTCTATGCACTGGAGACCCAAAAGATCCAGCCAAGGGCTGGGAGCCCACAGCACCATCCTATGTATATCTGTGTCTGCAGATAGTGGCTGAAGAAATCTTTACTGGAACCAGGATATGATGCTCACAGCAGAGATGAAGACCAGAGCTCCCCCAAAGCAACAGCAGCCATCCCTGATGACAGCAAGGCCCCGAGTTCCTCCTTCGAGGAGAACAGCTGAGTCCCCTTCAGGAGAACCAGCCACAACAGAGAAACAGCTGTTTGTCTCCTGGGAAACAGCTGGCAACTATCTTCTGCTCTCATTCTCCTTTATGTTGTGTCCGCAACAATCCTCAGGTGGATCTTCTATACTCAAAACCACACCAACTCAGTCCAGCTGAGCGTTCCTGCTCCAGCTGATCATATCAGTCCACCATGGGCACTGCCCATGGTTGCAGCTCTCATAGCTTCTCTCTTGGGTTGGGCTTTTCTCACTCCTTGCAGCTTTCCTCAGATGTTCCATGTTCCTGGCTTCATCAAATTTCTGGAGTCTCCACTTTATTTTTGGCTTCAATCTCATAGGTTCACTCATTGCCCTCTCACGGGCACACTGCCTTGTCTCCCAGGTCTTCTAAAATCTGGCTGGAAGCCCTCCTGCCCCCACAACTCTTGCCTTCTGTACCACATGGATGATGCCAAACTCTGACACTGGCTCCAGTAGTAGCCAGGCCCTTTTGCATCATGGCTGCAGAAGATTCTGAGTAACTGGATGGTTGAGACCTGTGAACGAAGTCCCAGTAAGCCAAGGACAGTGTCTTGCTGATTCCAGGAATGCTCTCAAAGCATCTTTCATATTATCCTGTTTTGAACTATTTGGCTTCTTCTCAATGCTAATTGTTTTAGCAACCAAATTCCCCTTGGCCAAAACCTTACAAGGCTCTGACTTTATACCAGTTTCCTTTCTGGTGACATGAAAAACTTTTAAAGTTACTGAGCTGTGCCATTTTGCTCTTGAGTCTCGATGTAGAGCTGGCTAGAGAATCCCAACAGTACTCATGCCACACCTTCAACATTGTGCTGTTTTGAAATTTCCTCCACCATATTAATTAATCTATTACTCTTAATCTCAGGGTCCCACAAAGTTTCAAGACATGAGCAAAATGTATACAAATATTCTACCAGAGGATAACACATGGCCTAGAGTCCAACTGCCAATAGAGTCCTTATTCTAAATTGAAACCTCCTGAGCCAGGCCTTGACTGTCTGTCTTTTTTTATCAGCACTCCTCTTGTAAACTCTAACCAGAATTTCCCATCAAGCTCAGAATACAGTATTCTAGGGATGGTTCTTCAGCCAGCATTTCCAAAGCTTTCTAAACTGCTTCTACAAAGGAGGTCCAAAACTTCGGAACCACATGATCAAGTAAAAGTCACAGCAATGACTCCCTGCTCTGGTACCAAAATCTGACTCAGTCACTTTCTCATCACTGAGACCCAACACCTGACACCTACAATTTAAAGGATGAGAGGATTATTTTGGCAAGCTCCAAGTCAGAAAAACATGATGGAAAGCTACTTACCTCATGGCATCCAGAAAGCAAAGAAAAGGGAGGAGCCAGGGCAGGAGATATACCCTTCCATGCCATACCCCCAGTGACCTGCCTCTTCTGACCAGGCTCCACCTCCTAACAACACATATAGCTATCAACTCATCAGTACAGTGCTCTCACAATCCAATCACCTTTTAAAATCCATGCCTATGAGTGCATAAGGCTCTGATGGAACACTCAGATACAAATCATTACAGAAGTAAAAGTAAAAGAAAGGAACTTGAGAGGTAAGAGCACCATGGCCAAGTAGGGGGTGATGATAAGGGAGGGAGTCTCTGAACCATGCATTGAGGAAAAGCAGATATTCTGATGTGGGGGCTAAAGAGACAGTATGATACTGGAGAGTAAATGGGAAGAGAAATTTTCTGGACCCAAAACCATTGCCAGTTTGGTTTTTAATGGGAAGTTGGATCACTTCTGGGTCATAGCACCCTCGCACATACACTCCATCTTGAAGAGGACTGGGGTCCCTGAGGGAGGGAACTGGCACATCAACAACAGTCTACTTGATGGAATAGGCTCACAATTACCCTAACATTCCCACCAGGAAAAGGATAAAGGTAAGTGAGATATGCACAAGCAACGGTGCCACAGAGTGGTATATAAGACAATACTGGTGTGCACTTGGGAATTAATGCACTCAGATTAACAATTTGAATCCAAGTGAAAATAGGATTAATGCCCAAGGGCTCCATGAGCAAACAGCATCCGGAAGAGCCAAGACTTTGGGGAGAGAGAAGGCTTGATCAGTCCAGAAATAATTAGTCACCCATTCCTCATACATACAATGGGAGTGCTATATTTGTGGGACACTCAGTACACTACCCAGTAGGTGCACATGGGGAAGCCCCCAGCACTCCCTTGCTAGACACTGCAGAGAGCAAGGAGCCTTGGGACTGTGCCGAGTCTGCAGGTTAGAGAATGAAGTTCTTGTGGCAGTGAGGGAAGCACAACCATGAGTCGGGGCACAGAGAGTGACATCTAGGTCTGAGGGCTTCCAGCACTGCACTAGATAAAAGCACTGTGGAGGGAAAACATGGAAGCAATCATGGGATTTGCCCTGCATTGAAAAGAGCTGGAGTGAGAGGTCCCTGGAGAAATTTGACAGAGAATCTGATACTGGGCAAACTGCACTACATCCTACCCTCCCCAAATTAACTGAGGCATAGACTGACCTTCTGTTTGCTTTTCACCTGTAGATATTTTTCTTCTTTACCTCTCTTCTTACTGACTTAGCCCCCTCTTCCTCTTCTTTTTTTCTCCCCTCTTCTTCCACATCCCAAACTAACTGTTGATAACAGTATAGTTCAGTCTGTAAGGGGTATTGATAAATGGGTAAAATTGTTAAAACAAGTTTTAAGTGTATATGATTGACCTATGGTTGGATGTGTTGATGTTATTATATCTGAGGGACTTCTCCTATTGCAACACAGTGTCTGAGTCTAATCCCACTGAACTGAGTATGTCAAGGAAGTAAAAAAACAAATACCAAGAAGCAAAGAAATCAAAAATCACATCACTGGAAAGCAGACACCAGCTAAGTTTCTCCATTCTATCTGGTAGCCACAAAGCCTTTCCATTCAAGCTGATCCTCAACCCCCCAGTGTGTGTGCATACACACACACACATGCATGCAGAAGCATGAGAAAACAAGGCAACAAAATGCCTTTCCAAATTCCCAACTCCCCAAAAGTAGATCCAAGGAGCATCAACATGGAGAAAAGCAGAAGCCAGATGGCTAAAATACTGGAAATAATGAAAGAAGAAACAAAAAAATTCAGCAAACTCAAAAAGGATATAACCAAACAAGTAACGGACTTAATAAACAAACTGATCGGTGAGTTTAAAGAAGATTCAAATAAAAAATTAAAAGAGCTAACTGAAACAAGTGAAAACATGAATGACAAATTTACCAAAGAATTGCACTCTGCAAAAAGGTGCCAAACAGAAATTCTGAAAATAAAGAATTCTATTAAAGCATGAGCAGCAGAAGTGACCAATGTGAGGAGAGAATATCAGATCTAGAAGACAGGCCTGATACTCAAAACTATATACTCAGAAATATTTTTTTAAAAAGCAAGGAAAATTGATCAAACAGCTACTTGATGATGCAAAGAAGACTAACCTAAAACTAACTGGAGTTAGAGAAAAGTCAAAGAAAAGCATAAGTGGAATAAAAAATATGTTTACAGAAATTGGCAGTAAACTTTCCAAGTATGGTGAAAGAATTCGATATAAAGATAAGCAAGGGATATAGAAACACAAATAGCCATGACCAGAAAAGAACTTCTCCATGACACATCACAGTAAAATATCCCAGAAATACTGTACCACACAAGAACAGAATCTTAAAAACTCTTGGAGAAGAGCAACAAATCACTTGTAAAGATAAACCCACTGAGACTAGAGTAGACTTCTCAACAAAAACCTCAAAGGCCAGGAGAGATTGAAGTGAAGTGCTTCAAGCCCCCACCACCAAATACACACATGCACACATACACATAAACAAAACAAAACAAAACAAAACAAAAAAACTTTCAACCTAGATTGATATATGCTGTAAAACTATCTTTCACAATTGATGTAGAAATGAGGATGTTCCATAACAAAGAACATCTTAAGAAATTCATGACCGCCAAACAAACACTAAAAAACTTTCAAGGATATCCTAGGTAGAAATAATAAAGCCAGCAATGCTAAAAAGTCTGATAGAATGAATACATCAAGCAGGAAGAGCAGTTAAACAAAATGGAAAAATAAAGGAATTAACAATATAAAAATAAGGCAATGAGCAGAATAAATCAATAACTTTCAGTAATAACTCTCAACAAAAATGGCCCCAATTCCCCAATCAAAAGGATCAAAAAAGAAAATTTGGCATTATACAGCATACAAGAGACACATCTAATTCAAAAAGAAATTCATGCTCTAAAAATCAAAAGATGGAAAACAATCTTCTATGCAACAGCATCCTGAAAGAAAGCAGGAATAGCTATCCTATTTTCAGACAAAGTAGACCATGAGCCAAAACTGATTAGAAGAGGCAAAGATCGCTGCATACTAGTTAAGGGAATGATTCAACAGAAAGAGATAAAAATTATAAATATATATGCATCGAATACTGATGCACCTAACTTCATAAAACAAACACTACTGCATATAAAGATCAAATAAACATCAATACAATCAGTATCCCCCTTTCACAAATAGACAGACCAACTACACAAAACACCCACAAAGAAGTGTCAGAGTTAAATCACACCTTCAAACACATGGACTTAATGGATATCTACAAAACAGTGTACCCTAATACAACAGAATACACATTCTTCTCAGCAGCACATGGAACTTTCTGAAAAATATACAACATACTAGCCCATAAATTTTGCTTAAATAAATACAAAAGAATCAAAATTATCCCATGTATATTATCAAATGGTAAGGCATGGAAACTAGAGATCAACGGCAAAAGAAACCACAGAAATTTTGCAGACACCTGGAGATTAAATAACACACTCTTGAATAATCAATAGGTCACAAAACAAATCAAGGAAGAAATGAAACTGTTCCTAGAATCCAGAAATAGGATCTGGGGGATATTGGTAAAGCTGTGAAACAAGTACTCAGGAAATATGAAGAGAACTGACTCAGAGGTTCTAATGGGTAGCCACTAAGGCCCCAAAGCCTCACTTTCTATGGAGCCTGTGAAAATGTGGGATAGATGCCTGCTGTTTAGCCTGGCTAGCTCATGCTCCCTTTCCCCCAGGAATATCACTCCCTCCTCCTGGGTCCCTACTCACTCCACATAGGATTTTTAGAGAAGAAGTATGTTTTTACATGAACTTATTCCCCACTCCACTGTGGGCCAGTCCAGAAACCAATACCTGATGCAAGAGAAGTCAAAGAAGCTCTTCCCTGGGGATTTTCTCAGAACTCAAAATAGCATCAATTCAGGCTCTCTGTGGTGGCTAAAACTGTCATTCGGAGGATCTCTAATTTTATACCAGATAATATGAACAAGGCTAAACATCTTTCTGAAACTCAGATTCTCAGGCCATTTTCCCAGAGACTCTGATTTAGTAGGTCTAGGGTAGGACACAGGCCTGATGATGTAGGTTGTCTCTGGAAAAGACCCTGCTGTTGTATAACTCAAGGACTGTGAAGGCTGTGTGAACAAACCCTGTCTCAAAATAAAAACAAAAAAGGGCTGGGGATATACCTCAGTGTGAAGGCCCTAGATTCAATCCCCAGTTGTTGTGGTGGGGAATATGCCAACTGGACCAAAGAAGACAGATGTGCTGGGTGTCTCTAAGGCCCTATTTCCCACTACACTTCATCCTTGGGTCTACACACCAGACCCTTAGAACAAAGGCCTCCTCCTTGTATAAACTTGTTCATACTGTTGTCCAGTCACTTGCACCTAAACATACCTACAAGTTCAGAATTTGCCCTTGAGTACCCAAGAGAAAGATACGGAGCTTATTCATAGGAGCGCGCCAAAGACTGGCTTATGCACACAAAACCACAATGAGTACTGTTAAAAAAAAAAAAAAAAAAAGCACCTTTCACAGTACTAATGAAAAAAAGAAGGGGGAAAGAGATGATCATGTATAACTGCCTTCTTCTGCTCTCTTAAGCTGGAGCGTTTTTCTGCTGTGGCCAAGAACCTTAGCCCTGAAGGCCTGCTGCAGCCCACATTCTATGTGCGAGGCAAGCAGAAACACTGCTTTTCAGGTCAGTTCTGTAGATCTGCTTTCCTGGGAGTGGAGAAGCTACATTGAAGCAACATCTGGTAAAGGGATTGTCACTCAGTCCTTAATGCCATCTACCTGTGCAGGTGTCTGTGGGGGTGGCCTTTGGCTCACAGCTCCCTGAGACATCATTGTTCTTCTCCTGTGCATTGTGGTTCACAGGCTTTCTTACAGTTTATGCATAGTCAAGGTTAGGGGCAGCATCCAGGTCTGGCCTGGGCCATTCTGGGCCATGAAGGTTTCTACAATATCTCATCTTGGTCTGTAATGGCCCACGAAAGTAGGATATGTGCATCCCTGTCTCTGTGGGACTGTCACTTACCCACTCTTTTCTCCTTTCTTAACCCCAGGGAAGTCTCACCTAGATCTGAGGTGAGGGATGTACCAGGAGCTGGCCTGCTCCCGACCTTTCTCCCTAAGGGCACACTTCTTTCAGAGCTGGCTAAACCAGTGGAGGGCATCAGACTATTTTCTTTAGATCCTACCCCAACCTCCCCAGAGGCTACGAAGGTGAGATAGCCCGGCTGCTTTCAGGCAGGGAGGGGCTAGTGACCGGAGGCAGACAGGCTGGGGGCAGGAAGGAAGAAGACTTAGGCTAATTCTTCAAACCATTATTCTGATGCTCAGATCAATCCTCCTGCCTGTCATCCGGAAGTATATATGCATTATTAATTCACTGGGACATTTTACCCCTACCAGCCTGTGTCCCTGGGTATCTCCACTCCCTCCACCTTCTGCTCAGGACAAATCAGCTTTGTCAAGGCCCAGATTTGAACACCTGTCACCCCTGGCATCGCCAAGCTCCAACACAAAAGGACGAGCTAGTCCCACAAAGGAATGATGTATGACATTCCTGTACTACAGAAGGATCTTCATTAAGCAGAGGGGCAATAAATTTATGAAAATCATGAATCAGTTAATCCATTACTTATAGCAATTAATAGCTAATTAACATGAGGATGGGTCCTGCCCCTTCTCTATGTCCCTACTAACTCCTGAGCACTCATCTGAAGAGTTGGCTGTGGGGCTGTACCTGGAACTCACACTGGTGACTGTGTGTTCAACTGACGTCCCATGGGGCAAACCTGATAGGAGAACTAAACCTTCCAGCAGCTGGGCAGGAAAGTGCATGCCTGTAAGCCAGTCTCTGGGAGGCTGAGGCAGGAGGACCAAATGTTTGAGCTTAGACCTGGGGCAATTAGTGAGACCCTGACTCAACATAAAAAAGAGGGAGGATGCTACAGATGTACTCAGTGGGAAGGTCCTGTTCAATTCCCAGAACTGAAGAAAAACAAAACAAAACGAAAACTTCTAGCAATGTTACCAGGGATTTCTCTGAGGGCATTTTTTATATGATGATTCCATATTTTAAATGTTTTTATTAGCATATGTTGGCGATACATAATAATTACAGTCATCTTGGGGAATTGGTACATATTTATCTTGCATCTCATGAGGGAGAAAGGGGAGGCAAAGGGGATGAAAAAAGGAATTAGGTTGTATTACGTATGTTGTGTTACTTTAGAAAACAAAAAAAATATATATTTAGTGAATTTTTATAATTTTACACTGCATGGACAACATTAGTATGTGAGTTGGGTTTTCTCATACCAGAAGCAGGGCCCCTCCACCCAGGAAACAGGCTCCAGGTATCCTTTTCTCAATTCCTCAAGGTGTCAAACTCAGGTATCTGCCATGTACAACTACCTCCTCATGACTACCTCCCTAGGGGACAGCCAGATACGACTTATTTTTGAACAGCATACTGTGTCTGTATCCCAGAAGGAACATGCAGATATGACATGGTGAGCACCTCCCAGCCACAGAACAGGTCCAGGGACCTCATGCCTGCTTGTTTTAAACCCACCAATTAGAATTTCCCTTAGGCAACCTGTTTGGGTAACACTCAGGTCCCCAGTAAAGGCTCTGGACCACAGGCCCCTACCTCTGTCTTTGTCTCTGTCTCTGTCTATCTCTCCATCTATTCCTCATTCCTCATTTGTTGGCTATGCATGTGAGTCCTTAAGGCTCCTGCTGCCCAGTGGCCCCAAGAGGCAGACTGCTCACCTCTCTCTGGGATCTGTGAGTAACACACTGCTCCTGTTATTTGTGTGCTTTGTTTTGAGCTGTCCCCTCTGTGTCTCACCTGACAACACACCTGATTCTCACTTCTCTTCCATTCAGGGATCCCTAGGGAGCAGCTATCTTGGCAAGAATACACTGGACACACCTCAGACGAGAGCCGCAAGGACATCCACCAGTACAAACAAGTTTCCTGGAAGAGGGGCACCTGGTCACAGATGGACACTCAGGCATTAGGCCATCTTCTAAACAAAGACATAACCTGTGAATGACATAGGGCACGTCTATGACCTTAGGTAGAATTCATATAATGCATGTAACTAAATGCTTGATTCTTTCATTTACCAGTTTTCAAAATAACGAGAAAGTTTCCTACAATCTTCCAAAGGTGACCAGGGGATTTTTTTCTTTCAAGAATCACATACAGACTAGCGGGTATAAACGTGTTGAATGTGTTCCAAACACTATAGCTATCTTTTTGCTGTTGTTTGTTTTTTGTTTGTTTGGGTTTTTTAATACCAGGGATTGAACCCAGGGGCTTTGCACTAAGCTATATCTCCAGCTCCCTTTCCCCTCATACATTTTTGCTGTTATTGTTTTTTATTTTGATGTTTCTTTTTTTTTTGTTTGTTTTGGGGATCAAACTCAAGGCCTTGCGCTTACTAGACCAGCGCTCTACCACTAAGCTAAATCCCCAACCCTTGTTTTTTATTTTGAAACAGGGTCTCGCTACCTCTCTAGGTTGCCCAGGCTGGTTCTCCTGCTACAGTCTCCCAGAGTGCTAAGATTATGGGCATGTGCTACCACAGCCAACTTGCAGTAATTACCTTACTGGTGCTTAAATTGTCTCATTTTTGGACAGTACGAGATTAGGTTGATTCCTGAGTCTTTGGACATGTCCTTGTATTCCTTAAAAGTTGGCTTGCATTGTGGGGTGACAGGATATTCTAGGCTCATCTCATACATTTACTGTCCTTGACTGGATCAGCCACTTCTTTAAAGAGACTGAGTTCCTTTAAGTGATATTTAGGGACAACCTTTCGGGTCCTAGGGGGACTCATGCATTTTAAGACATAAACAGCCCTCATAATATTATATTTCTCTCTAAGAATAGGATTTTTATGAGTATATTTTACATATAACAGAAAAACTGAGACTCAAGCAAGTGGTTTTGCCCCAACTCAAACTTATAGCAAATAGGAAATTGAGAAAGCCGGCAGTATACGCCCATCCCTGCCTCCTCTCTCTTAATCAGCCAGCCTGGGAGTGTTACAGATTGCCTCTAAAGCCCAATAATGAGGATGAATGACAAAACAGGGACCATGAAAGCATACTAAGGCCAGAGTTGGTATGGGGTCCTTAGGCCTCTGCTCCCTCTAGGGTAAGGCCTCTCCTGGGTTCCTTCTCCCTTGCTGAGGCTGCATGAAAGGGAAAGCTGGCATTCCTGCAGGGACCAACATGGGTGACAAAGACTGCAGAAGCAAGGAGCCCCAGCACACTGTGAGGACACCAAGCCACAGGACTCAGAGGGAGTGACAACCTGACCACAGGTGGGGAGGCAAAGGGATCTTCTTAGATAATAAAAACTAGGTACACTGCGCACCATGTTACATTAAGGTAGATTATGGAGTAGCATGCACTAAACATGTAATATTTACCATTTAAATTTAAGGTATGTGACCTTGAAGAAATATGCAGCTGTTGAGAGTGCCTCTGAACTTGTGTTGCAAAGCCACAGTCCCTTGGTATCAGGGAATCTGGGAGAAAGTGTACAAAACATTATAAGGTAGTTCCAAACCCACTCTACTTTAGTATTTTTACTAGGTCTCTTTTTTATAAGTTTAGGTAGCCTGAATTGTATTGAAGAGTCAGAAAATGTCATTTGTTTAAAGTCAAGATTTTTTTTTTTTCAGTTTTTTGACACAGGGTCTTGCTATGTAACCCAGGCTGGCTCAAACTTTGTCCTCTGCCTTACTGTCCCTACCTTGAAGAATTCTGTATATAGAAAGATTTCTTTATCTTAATTTCTCTCTTCTTAAAAAATTTAATGTATGGAGCTACCTGTCTTGGGTTTAAACTGAACCCTATCAGATTGAGAATACCCTTATACTTTTTTGGAACAGGTAGGATATATATTAAATTGAGGAAATATGCCTGATTTCTGCAAACCTGTCTTCCATTCCCTTCCCAAAAAGGAGGAGATTTTTTTTTCAGCCCTGTAGCTATCTCTGAGTGAGCTCAATAAAAACTTCTGCTGTGGGAGGAAGGGAATCAGATCAGCATGCTCCAGCTCTGAGGGAACCAGTAGAAGTTGATAATGTTGGAGTCGGGTTAGTTTGCATTTCTCAGTGACATCGGCTAATGAGCTGGCAATGTAGAACACCAGGCTGCTGTCCTGGAGAGATGAAAACAATACAGTGGTCATTTCACATCCTGTCATCCTCATGACAGCGTGGGTGCTGCTTTCTCCTTGCCTGTGATGAAAATACTGTACATGGGACAGGCACGGGGCCTGGAGAGCAAGAGCCCACCAGGGAAAGACACTGAGGAAGGAAGGAGCCAGTCCTGAGGGAAAAGCACATTGTAGAACACCAGACAAGGCATGGGCAACTGGGCTGGTTTTCCTTCCGGTGACTCTAGAGAACTGGGAACTATGGTGCTCTATCAACCCGCTCCAACAGGCCCAATGAATGGTCCCACCCAGGAGATCCATGTCTATTCATGACTCAGTCTCTACATAACCACAAATTGCAGGGACGATATTCTCAAGACCGAAATTCAGCCAGTGCACATCAGGACAGCTGGGCCAGTGGTTACAATAGTGGAATACCGTGAAGCAGGTGACTATCTCCCACCCACAGTCTCAGCTGTCCCAGCCCCTCTCTCATAGACCCCAGTAATCCCCACAACAGACTAAAGCGGTAAAGAGCAGCATAACAGGAGCTGGTCAGCACCCTGACTCGGCACAGCAGGTGGTGTCAAGACCCAGCCAGGCTTGCTGGAAGACACTTTTCATATTCAACTGGACATGCTCATTAGTCTACCCAGCCCTATGGAGCCTTCCCAAGAACCCCGTGAGTGACCCACAGGGGCAGGCCAGGATGCTGGAGGTCTGTGCCCCACTGTCTGCCTCCTGGGATCTGTCACTTGCACAGTGCAGACTCGCAGGCCACCCACGGAAGGACAAAAGACACAAGGGCCTGCAGTCATTCTGGCTTTCAGAAGTTGGGCAACCCTTATGTGCTTGGCAGGCATATCATTAGGATTTTTTCTTACTGCCCTTTTCTTGTCACCAGCTCTCTTTAAGCTTCCTAAATTAATAATGATGAAGCTCTTTAAGCTGTATTGTCAGCCTTTGTTTTTGATTTCCATTCTTCGGGGACTCTTTCTCCCCACTCTGATAACCCTTTACCAGTCTCTCCTTCATGTGTATCCATTCTTCTCAGATATCCACTCTAATAATCATTGATTAGGTCATTGGGGAAAAAAGAAAACACAATTAAGGAAAAAAAAAGTAGATGTATTTCTAGGCTGAACATCTGGATCAAGAACAATATGAAATTTCATGAGCTATTTTCCCCAGTGAAAGGACCAACAAGGAAGAAAAGGATGACTGTCTCTAAAGGGTCATGTAGAGCACCCAGCATGTAGCAGGGGTGAAAAAGAACACCCACGAAGACCAATAATTGAACCCTGATCTGAACTTGCCTGGAGTAAGGAGGGGGGAAATGTCCCCTAAAACAATTAGCTCATCACAAGTAGAAAATCCTCTGCTTTGGGATAAGCAGCCATCCTTTCTCCTTAATGAGAAAGAGGAAACTATCAGGTTCAACAGCCACCCCTCCTTCTCCTCTTCCATCCAACATCCCTTGTATTTCTGCAACATTGGGTTTTCTCACCCCGCTGCCGGAACTCTAGAGCTGGAGCGTTCCGAAGCACCCTGGGCCGCTCACCTTCTCAAGGCAGAGCCTCGCTGCCTTGCAGCATCAACCCTGGTGGGAGCCAGGGCCCCCAGCTGTTAACCTTCCAGCCCAGAAAGTCTTAGAGAAGGGAGGATATATTTAAGAATCACTCTGCCACAGGGTCTGGCTTCTCCAATCCAATCAGTTCAAGAGGGGCATGTTGAATACATACTTCCTATATGTTAGAATCTGACTAGGTGAGGCAGTTTTAGAACAGCAGATGATAAGTTTCCCCTCAGGGAATAGCTCCTTGTTTGCCACAAGACAGCTAAAGCTGACCAATCTGTAAAATAGTGACAATTATAAGTATCCTCTGTGACAGACATAGTGCTGCACATTCACTGAATCCACTCATTTTCTCTCTGGGCACACAACTAAGCAAAGTTTCCCAGCATGCCCTGCAGCTCCCAGGCAAATGAGCTCTGGTCAAGAGGATGTGGACAGAGAGATCTGAATGCCATGCAGGCCTCGCCTTTCCCACTAGCCAGATAGATAGAATGACCCAGCAGAGAACTCAGAGACCTCATAAAAACAGAGCCATGGGATGGAATGACGGATTCTGGGTCCCTGAAATACTACAAAGATCAGGGCCTCTCAGGCCAACACACAAACACACACACATACACAATGAACTGTGATATGAACAAAAAATAATCTTATTGTATTAACCCACTGAAGTTTGGGAGTTGCTTGTTGCACCAGCTAATGCTACTTACCCTAATTAACACACTCAGGAATTTCATTAACAGATGGAATGAGATAATACACGTAGAGTGCCTACTTCAGTTTGGTATCTAGTTCCAGCATAGTCCTGCTCCTGATAGTAGGTGCTCAGGAATTTTATGGGTTATGAGAAATGAGGCTAGTTCCCTTTCTTAGTGGTCCTGGTGGCAGAATCTCTGCCAAATGGAGCCTTTGTCACTGATAGGAAAGAGAAAGCTCCAGGAGCTGGGCATAGGGGCACATGCTTGTAATCCCAGCACTAGGGAAGCCAAGGCAGGAGGATCTCTGTGAGCTCAAGCCCAGCCTGAGCTACACAGTGAGTTCTAGTCCAGTCTAAACTACACGGCAAGACTCAGTCTCAAAAAAAAAAAAAAAAAGTGCCAGGAATAGAGAACCAATGAAAACACAGGGTTCATCCTATAAGGAAAGTAAAGTGCCTAGAAAGAAAGGCATATGGGGAAAATCTCAACTAGCAATAGTCACTTTGCTAAGGACTGAGTGTTTGGGTCCTCCTGGAATTTGTAGGTTGAAATCTTCATCTTCAGTAGGATTGTAATAGGAAGTGGGGCCTTTGGAGGGCAATGCGGTCATGACACTGGAATCCCCATGAATGGGATTAGTGCCCTTTATAAGGACAGATGGCAGAGCTTGCTCTCTGCTCTCCTTCATGTGAGGACACAACAGGAAGGCGGCCATGTGCAAACCAGGAAATGAGCCCTTACCAGACACCAGATCTGCAGGTGCCTTGATCTCAGGTTTCTGGCCTCCAAAACTGAGAAATAAATGTCCACTGGTAGAGCCATCTAGTCTGTGCTAATCATAGCAGTACCAAAAGACAAAGACTCTGTCATGTACTTCTTATCTAACGTCTTCCAAACCTTCCTAAATGCTCCCTCACCTGACTGCTGCCTTGAGTCCTCGATCACTGCCCGTCCTGAGTCTCTCCCTGGCAACCTCTGTGAAGTGTCTCTGTGTTCTGGCTGTTTTTTTCACCTGGAGCAGGGTTTCCTCCAAGCCTTTGCCTGACACCTGAATCCAGTCACACTTGGATCCTTTTTAAAGCATCTAGTAAGTGGAAAACTCTGTGCCAAATACATCCTAAGGTGGGGAGGGTGGGAGTGGTCAGCCCTGGGTGCAAGGTAACAAGGGAATACATTGTAGAAAATATTAAAATGATGATGAAACTAAGTACATGTCAGTCTGCTTTGTACGATCACCTTCTGAATCCTAAACACTATCAACAGTAAAGATTCCTCTCTGCTGGGACAATGTATCACGGACTTTTCCCTGTCCTTGGAATGCTGCTCTCCAGGGACAATTCAGATACAGTGAGATTCGAACCCCACCCCCTCCGCTGCCTGTAGCCTCGCAAGGGACTGTGACAGCTACATGTCATAAGAGTGTGAGGAGCAACCAATGTAAGAGGAGAGTCTGCCAAAGGAATGTTAGTAGAACTTCACTTTGCAAGACCAGAGCTAGGATTCTGTTACTTGAAGAGGGAACAGCCACCACTGCCCCGGGCCAGGATGCTCACTAGAGGCTGGAGACCCCAAACAGCTCCTGGTGATCGGAGGCAAAGATGCTCTGGGCAAACAGCCACTGGCAGGTGATCAGACTGGAGGAACTGCAGAAATCAATTACAGAAGAATCTTTATCCCATCACCAATAACAAATCAACAAAGCATTCCTTTTCTTTCTTTGTTTTACAACTTTATGAGATAAAATTCAAATACCAAACAAATTTACTCACTTCTAAAGTGTGTATAACTCAGTGACTTTTAGTATATTCACAGAATTGTGCATTCACCACCAGAATCTCTTTGGAACCTTTTCATTATCTCAAAAAGAAGCCCTGTACCTCTTAGCTGTCACACTCTGATCCCCTTCCTGGGTATATAAATAGGAGCAGCAAAGGGGTTTTAAACAGAAAATTGAGAAAATTAGAATTCCATTTTAAAAGACTACTCTCTGACCTATACTCCCACCACTGTCCAAGGTGTGGCATGGTGCACACAGACAAGCACATTAATTTGATCATCCTTGTGATAAAGTGTGAGGTGCCACCCTGGCCCCAGGACCCTCTCACTCCTCACCAGCTGCAGCCACCCAAATGCTCCACCTGTACACCCAGCCCACCCATGTCCAGACTCTGGCTTCCTGCCTTGCCAAGAGACACCCAAGGAGAACCTGGGGGAAGGCCTTGGCCTCAGGCAAGTTCACACGGTGGGGTTCTGTTTCCTGTGGACTGGACTGGGCAGATCTGTCTGCCAAGGCTTCCGATGGGGCAGGTTCTCATACCTGGGGGTCAAGTTGTTTCAGAAAAGAAGGGGGAATGGGTCATTTTATCTGGGTTACCAGCCCCCAACCCCTAGAAGAGCTGGAAAGCCCTGGAGATGAGCCCGGCCTGCAGCTTCCCAGTGCTCAGAGCTGCGGGCCTTCATGGAAAGGGGGCCAGTGCACTGAGTTCTATGCTGACCACAAACCCCTCTGCGAAACTTCACAGTTCACAGGGCTCAAGGTTAAATTATGTCTTAATCACCATCTCAGGATGAACAGAAAAGATCTGAGCAGCATCAGCCTGGAGGATGGGAGTGGGGGCGAGAGACGGAGGTGAGGCAAGAGGAAAAGGAACGCAGGATGACAATAAAATACAAAAAGCACTAGAAACACCCTAATTTACAGAGGCGTCAACTGATGCACCTTCTTGTCCTCCATTCCCTCTAGCTGAATGGGCCCATGTGGCTCAGGAAGCTCAAGATTTTTCTTTGTTGTTGTTGTTTCTTTTGGTTTGGGGGTTTTTTCCCCCCCGTCAATACTGGGGGATAAACCCAGAGCCTTTGCTCCAAGCTACATCCTCAACCCACTTTTTAATTTTTATTTTGAGACAGGTTTTGCTAGTTTGCCCAGGCTGTGCTGAAATTTGCAATCTTCCTGCCTCAGCCTCACAGGGTGCTGGGATGATAGGGATGCAGCACCACACTCAGCTTGATCAGGTGATATTTTTACAAAAGAAAATAGCTCAGCAGGGTCGAGTCTCCTGCACCAATAAGCCGGGCCCATGCTCCTGAGCCTTGATCAGTTGGAAGGTTATAAAATATTAAACTACCTCCTCACATCCCATCCGCCGAAAAGGGAGTGACAGGAGCTTCAACTGAATGTGTAGTCTCTCTGAGTCTGGACTGCCTGCCCCACTCTCTGAAGACTAAACCTGTAGCAAGACTTGCAAAATACTAAGTCACTGTGGTAGTCAGGTGTTTGTTGATGTAGCAAACAGTTTACAGGAAGAAAAATTTGTTTTGGCTCATGGTTTCAGAGGTTTCAGTCTGTGGGCACTTGGCACCATTGCTTCTAGGCTCTTGGTGAGGTGGGAGGCTATGGAGAGCGAGCTGTTCGCTTCCAGAGACTGGGAAGCAGAGAGAACAAGAGCCTGTGTTGACTGGCTTCCTCCTCCTTCCTCTTTTGTTCCACCCAGGCCCCCACCCTACTGGATGGTACCACCCTCTTTCAGGGCAGGTCTTCCCCCTCAGTTTGCCGTCCCACATACAATCATCTCTGGAAACACCCCCACAGACACACTCAGAAGTGCATTTTACTAATCTCCTCAGCGTCTCAATCCAGTCAAGCTGACCATTGAGATTAATTGCCACAATCATCTTGAGTTTTAGCAAACACCTTCAAAATTGAGACACCTAGAGAAGAAAATGCAGTATTACATAAGAAGTACTCTGTAATGGAAAGAGTACAGGCTTCTAGTACAGTACAGAATGCTGGATTCTGGACCTGGACTCCAGACTGTCTAGGAATCCACCAGTCTTCTCATCTATAAAATGAAGGTCTGAATTATCAGAGATTAAAGAACACTTCTGGCTCTAATTTTATGTGCTGTACCGCACCAAAGTACACAGTACATTCTTTGGGTATGAATTTTCTCAGGAAAAAAATGAGATAATCAAAGATCTTCATGGTAGTAACATTTGAATGGGTACCATGAGCTCTAGCAAAGCTTTTAACTTGTTAACTCCTTTAATCCCCACAGAAATGCTATCATAAGATAATATTAACAGCTCCAATCTACTGATGAAGGTACCAGACCACTAAGAGATAAGCAGTCAACCACTACATTTCTCCTTGGATGTCCTAGAAACATCTTCACTTTAACAAGTCCAGAACTGATTTCTGTCCCCTTTCTCAATTTTTTTCCTGTTCAGTAAATGGCATTGCCACTCTTCCCAACACCCAGGCAGAGGCCCTCACCTTCCTCCCACCAGCAATTAATCACAAGTCCTGTTATCTTTGCCCTCGACGTATACCCAGAACCCATGTTCTTACCACTCCCAGGGGGACCACCCTAGTCTGAACTGGTGTCTGGATCATTGCAAGAGGCTTCTTACTGGTGTCCCTATTTTGACCTTATTGTCTCTCTCTCTCTCTCTCTCTCTCTCTCTCTCTCTCTCTCTCATACACACACATGCAGGCACACACATGCCCCACACATGCCCACACACACAGTATTTCTTCCTCACAGTAGCTAGAATGATCCTTTGTAAATGTAAGTCATTTTACATCATTGCTTGCTCAGAATTTCCAGTGGCTTCCCATCTCATTCAGGGTAAAATCCAAAGTCTTTAACCTACAAAGTCCTCCAAGATCTCCCCCATCCCCAACTATCTGGCCCTTTTATTTCCTCCCTATGGCTCTGCACACTTCCCACTCCTTCTCTTCCATAAACACACCAGACCCCTCCTCCCCTCAGTCCCTGCCTGGCTTGCCTTCTCCCACATCCAATGGCTTCCTTTCTTGCTTCATTCAGGTCTCCGCACCTTACAAAAAAGATTTCTTCTGACAAAATAAATAGGCATCTCTCTTATCTGTGTCCCTCTGGCTCCATTTGTTTTTCTCTTTAGTAGGCATCTACCCCGACATATTTCATATTACCCGTTCATTTTAATGCCTCCTTTCTCCTCCCAAAGATAAGATGTATAAGGGTAAAAACTGTCCGCTGTGTTCACTCTTGAATCCCCAGTGCCTAGAAAAATCCCTGACATTTAACAAATCACTAATCCCAGAACTCTGGGAGGCAGAGGCAAGTTCAATTCTAGACTAGACAACTTAGCAACTTAGTAAGACCCTGTCTCAAAATAAAAAAATAAAGAAGGGGCTGAGGCTGTAGCTCAGTATGAAGGCTGTGGGCTCAAGCCCTAGTACTGCCCCCACCCAAAAAAAGTCACTCAAAAGATACAGCTGGCCCTCATTCTCTGAATCGAATCGTTTTCTGATATTTCTCTCAACGGTGAATTTCTGGATAACAAGAACACATACTCTATTGCATCAAAGGGGGAAAAATGCATTCTCTATGTCACTTACATTCCTTAATTACATATAACACAGTCCACTGTGTGGATCTCCTCATAATCAGCACTTTAAACAGCAATTATCTAATTATTTAACTCTTAATGAAGTCATTAGTGGGTAGGGTTGTGCATATTATGAAATGATACTAAAAGAATTACATTTTCCTTAAGGAAAATGAAAGAAATCTTACACTGTAATTTAAGTAAACAATAAAATGATTTGTTAAAAATGAACAATGAATGAAAATACAATTAGCAAAATAAACTTTCTAAAGTGGTCATTTACTGAATGAAGAGTTACTAATGAGAGGAGTTGGGGATTTAGCTCAAGTGGTAGAGCACTTGCCTAACACTTGCAAGGTCCTGAGTTCAGTCCCCAGCAACCCCTCCACCCCCACCTGCAAAAAAAGAGTTACCAGTGAGAAATGGAAGTCGAGGCTACTGACATAATGGTAGGAAGAGATAAGTCAAAGTCAGCAGGGGAGGAAAGAGCAAAGCCATCAGTCCCCAAGGTGCACTCATTTCCCAGCTGAGAAATTTCTTCCTCATTGGCAGGCAGTCTTCACTTCTTGGCATTCGAGGCACTGGAAGTGCATGATGTCTATGAATCACGTTAGAAGCCATAAATGAGGTAATGGGATTAAAAAACAACGCTCAGAATAGACATCTGTTTTAACTATGTGACTATATATTATTCACACTGGGATAATTTTGAGAGTGAGAGAAAAATAAATAAAACTATATAATTTCTCAGAGTATGCATTTACAGATTGACAAACTGGTTTGTATAATGGTAGGTCTATAAAATAGTTCAAGTCACAACTTATTTTCAAAGGTAAAGTCATTTCTAAAAATAAAAAATACAGTGTACATCAAAGCAAAAATTTAAAGCTCATTAGATTAATTTGTCTGAACATTTAAAAATATTATAAATGGAGTATTACTTTCCTGATCATTCATTCCAACCAGCTCTGGAGTCACATCAATACCTGATACCATGTATTTGGCATTTTTCTAAAGATTATACCTTCATATGTTTTTAAATTATTCATAAAACTGAAATCTTTTTCAAAATTGAATTTTATATTTCATAAATTTGAAATTATTGACCCTTCCATTGGCTCTTTCTTCTCTGCTGAACACTGTGTTTTAATAAAGAAAATATTCTTCCTACAGGTGCTAAGACACCTTGTAAGCTAAGAATTAACTCTGATAAATGGAAGATTATCCTCACTTCTAATTTTTTCTTACTGAAATATGTTAATATTTCATTTCAAATCTTTTCATAGTTCCTTTTCTTTTTCCTTTGTTGCGAGAATTTTCTTTAACAAGTATTCAGTAAGACAAAACTCATCATACAAATAATCTCTATTTATGATTTTTAAAAATACGCTGCTAAATTTAATCTAAATGCTAAAAAATCATAGGCCTTCTCAGTTTTATTCCATTGTAATATAGAATTTATTCAATTACAAGTAAAAACTCCATCAAAATATTCTTCCTATGAACTGAAAGTTTACAAAGCTTAATTATTTAATCTCAAATTAATTCTTTCATTTCAGCTTCTGCTTTGTAGCTAATTCTGTTTTCAATAATTACATTTTCTGGGGCTGGGGATTTAGCTCAGTGATTAGAGTGCTTGCCTTGCAAGGACAAGGGCCTGAGTTCGATCCCCTGCACCACACACACAAAAAAAAAAATAATAATAATAATAATAATAATAATAATTACATTTTCCAAAAAGGTTCAAGAGCTGAAGTTTCTTGGCTCTTTATACCTTGAATACTCAACAACAGATTACCAGCTGATTTTGAACAAATGCAAACAAAATTTAGAAGACTTATTTTTTTAAAATGTAAAAGGTCAATATATATTGCAGCATGCTTGAGCTGATTTGCAAAGTAGCTTTTCAAAGGTTCAGACATTTCTAAAATCTAAGAGCATGCAAAAAGATTAAAAAGTACATCCTGCCAGGCTGCAGCACTTTTTCAATTCAAAACCATCTCTATCGCAAGTATTTTGTAGTTCCATTTCTCTGTGTATAAATAGTTATGTCAACTGTAGCTTCTATTTTGTTGGGAGACTATCTCAGTTTGTTTGGGTGCAATTATGAACCATGCACACACTGCATTTAATTCCAAATACATTTCTGTTCCATAGATTTCTTAATTTAGTAATAACACTATTTTTCCCATTTTGCTGTACTCTGCCAAAATCTGTATCTGCAATTTTCGTTGTTGAATTGTTTTTAAGTGAAGTTATAAATTACAATAATATCAGATGGTATATCTTCAACAGAATGAACATCCAGTAGCTTTGCTTTTAGTCCGTTAAAAGTGTGGGGAAAAAATCAAACCATTATTTAAATTAACTGGTTTCCTCCTGAAGAAACTGATCTAAAACTGCATCATTTAATTACTTGTAAAGAAGTTCTTCTGCTAATGGAGCCATCTAATTAATAGCTACCACTTTTCTTTTGTGTGCAAAAAAAAGGTAAAATCAAAATTAACTGAGAAGAATCATTTTACCTAATTGCAAAGTCATACTTTCCAGCAAGATAAATAAATGTATCTGCACACATTGACGTACCATCACCAGGCATAATCCTAAAATAGTGATTTTTAGAATAATTTTTTCATAAAATTTTGTCTTCTGGGTTTATGGATGGTCGCTTATGTTACTCCTATTCCTAGAATGTACAGCAAATACTGACAAGGATTTGGGCAAATTTCACATTCGTCATCAACATTCTTGAGAAATTAAACGTGTGCCTTTTCTTTAGCTGAAAGGATTTTTTTTCTGTTTTGCCAAAAACATAACAAGGGGGGAAAACTAGTATCATTACACAATAATGTAAATACAGTCATCCCTTGATATCTGAGGGGGATGGGTTCCAAGACTCCCCATTTAGACTAAAATCTGTAAACACTCAAGTCCATTATATAAAAATAGCTTAATGCTTGTACATAACCTACACACATTCTCCTATATACTTTAAATCATCTCTAGATGACTTATAATATTCAATATAATGTAAATGCTATGTAAATAACTGTTATACTATATATTTTTAGAGCATAATGATATGGGGTTAAAAAGGCTGTACATCTTCAATTCAGATGCAATTCTTTTCAAATATTTTAAATCTCAGATTGGTTGCATCTATGGATGCAGAACCTATGGATATGGAGGGCCAATGTATGTGAATTATAGATGTATACTATACAACAGATGAGAAACCACAGTGGTAGCAAATGCAAGAGCATTCTGTCTGCACTCCATGTGGGACAGCTCGGCCTCTATTTCCACACATTTATATCTTCTAAGCCTAAAGGCAACGATTCCATATCCTCGTGGCTCCAGGATCTCAGACAGGCTGATGCAGGGGCAACACATCACTGGCTTGTTCTCCACATAGCCAGCAGAGGCAGAATCACTGATAACTTCTCTCACCAAGAACTTGGACCATAAATTCACTGTCCCTGGCCATATGCAAACTCTCCTTCTGAGCCTTCCAGAAGGAATCCATCTTGCTGACACCTTGTCTAACCTCCCGAACTGTAAGAGAATGCATTTTTGTTGTTTCAAGGCCCCCACTCTGAAACCAGTGTACTGCCCTGGCTCCTACAAGGCACAGTGAATATCCTTAAACACAGTTGTGCTTTGTATCACATACACATTTGAAAGAAAAAAAAAACAAAACTTATCTCTCTGGCTTGTCAGGTTGGCTCATGTAATTTTAAAAACCTTTGGACTATTCTGAAACTGACCAGACACAGGAACAATTTTAGCCTCTTCTCTCATGGCACAAAGCCTTTTGGTACCCACTTGTCCTGGGGAAGGTAAAGAAGATGCCACAAGTCTCAGCCGTGAGCAGGATGGGATGACTTCTGGTGTACACATCAGAGCTTCTGGGTATACTCAAGCTAATGACACAAAACTCACAAGTGGGTCTGTCCCCACATTCTATGTTCCCTCCCCTGGGTCCTCCTTTCCTTTAATATTTCAACGAATAGCTTAGTCAGGCATCTGTGAATTCACAGAGTATCTGGGGGCTTGTGTTTTTCAAGTCATCTTCTCCAAATTCCCATCTCTACCCTGTGTGCTACTTCATTATTTCTTCAAGGCATACTTAATGGAAATCAGTAAAGCAAGGAAGAATTGTCTGAAGTTGAGCCACGCTTAACACCAAGTATTAGGCACCATTCTTAAGATGTGCTGGACATCTTCCTGCTGCTCCAGACATCCCACCTGCACCTTTCTCTGCATGTGTCTGCACCACTCTATCTAGTTCTCACTTCCCTATGAAGACACAGAAACGTTCATTGCCCTTCTAGCCTCAGTTTCTACCTCTGAAATCTCATTGTATGATTGCACATGTTACTGAACTTTGGTGTTCCTCAGTTTCTTTATTTGGAAAATAAGTATGATATCATTCAGGCATGAAAAGGAATAAGCAGTGATACATGCTGTAGCATGGACAAATCTCAGAAACATTAAGCTAAATAAAAGAAGCCAGACACAAAATGGTAAATATTATATGCTTTCATTTATTTGAAATGTATAGAGTAGGTAGAGACAAAAATCAGACTGGTGGTTCCAGGGGAATTGGGGACAGACAAAAGAAGAATAACTGATTAATAAATGTTATAGGTTGAATAATGCTCCTCAAAAAAGATATGTTGAAGTCCTAGACCCAGGAACCTGAGAGTGTGACCGTATCTGAAAATAGGGCTTTCAGAGGTAATCAAGTTAAAATTATGTCATAGGGTTGTCCCTAATTCAATATAACTAGTACCTTTACAAAAGAGGGAAATTTGGATACACACAACAGAAGGAAGACAATGTGTATCTATACAGAAGAAAGATATTTGAAGATGGAAGCGGAGATTGAGCCGATGCAGCTGAAAGCCAAGGATCACCAAGCACTACTGGCCCCACTAGAAACTAGGAAGAGAAAGGAAAAGATTGGACTGAGAGTCTCCGAGAGAGCACGGTCCTGCAGACTCCTTGATTTCAGACTTCTGGCCGGCAGAACTGTGAGACAATGAGTTTTTGTTATTTCAGGCCACCCAATTACAGCACTTGGTATGCTAGCCCTAGGAAACAAATACAATGGTTAAAATAGGGTATGCTTTGTGGGTGATGAACATGTCCTGGAACTAGATAGAAGTAGTGGTTGCACAATGTTGCGAATGTACTGAATTGTAAATTTTAAATGGTTCATTTTATTTTATGGGAATTTCAACTGAATACATGCACACCCCTGTATGCACACACCACCTACTACAGTGTGATGTGAGCATTCAATAAGGCAATACTGAAAACTTAAAACTCAGTGAACATTACATAATGTTTGGATTTTCAGAAGTCTCTTACAAACTTTCCACCTCTAGCCCTCAAAGAAGGAATAACTACTTCCCCCAAACCTATTTCCTTTTCATAGAGCGCATTTTAACCCTCTCCTGGCAAACCATGTGAGACTGATTGTGAAGCATCTCCTTTAAAATCAAGTCACCATCCCAACGGTTTCCTACCTCTGAGATGAATTATATTTGTCACTCATGCTCTGTTCCCTGCCACTAACTATCTGAAAAAATCATGTCTTGGCCAAACTTGTAAAAACTGCAATTATTTCCATTTTATCCTGCGAAGATTCTGGGTATAAAAATGAGTCGAGATGCTGAGAAATGAGGATTGCAAGTGCAATCCCAATCTGAGCAACATAGTGAGACCCTGACTCAAAAAAATAAAAAAGGGCTGAGGATATGGCCCAGTGTTAAAGCCTTGGGCTCAATTCTCAGCACCTCAGAAAACAAAAACAACCAAAAAATAAGCCCATTTCACTGTCATAAAAAAGACAAGCACTTTCAGCTGTTTTTCTTCAGGCTGTAGCACACGGAAAAGGATGACTTCATGTGGGCCCTTTGCAAACTCTCCCCTTATCACTGACACATTTCTGCCAGCTGTGATCATGAAGCCAGCCAGGCCAGCTGCCCACGTGGAGATTCAGACCCTGGGGTCCTGGGTTCCAGCCAATGGGGTTTACTATCCTCAACTCCTTTATTACACAAGAAGAAAGCCCAAGTGGCTGGGTTGACAGTCTACTGAAATGATCAAGACCCAGAACGACTAATGAGAATTTTTTAAAAAACACCAAAAAATTACTTACTCACTTTAAAGGTATCTCGCTCTCCCACCCTCCACACCACCTCCCAGAAGTACAGAACAGAAAGATACCAGGTTTTGCCCAGGAGTGAGAAACCAGCCTTTGAGAGATTTGATGCTTTGTGCAAGTGGGAAATTGCTCATGGGGGCACAGGGAAGGAAAACATTGTACAAAGGAACTCGAGTAATGGAAGGTAAAACTGGAGAAGACACGCTAGCCTGCAGCAGCCAATCTGGATCAAGTATGCCATAGATATGGGATTTTTTCAAAATATATGCCTCGAATTACATCATGCGGAATTGCTGCTAATGCCCTACAATTTGTAACCTGCTACATCTTCAGGAAGGCCCTTTTTTGGTTATTACTATTTTATTGTGTTTATAGTAAGCAACATAAGGGAGAGTATGTAGGAGTGAAATTGTATCAGCTAGTTCTTAGCTCTGCAACCAAGTGGCAACTTCCAAGCTCTGGTTTGAATGATTCTATACTTTCTCTGGTTTCTCTCTGTTCTTCCCTAACCATTTAGGGAATCAGTTAACCCCATAATCAAACACTACTGGGTGAGCCACTGAAATAGACAGCTGTTTCCCAAACAATATCAAAAGGATGGGAAACACATCAAACGTGCGATACTTATCACAATATTAACAGGTTGCTGGGAAAGGACTTTACTTTCATCTGTTGAGATTATCGGAAAAATAGAGGCTACATTTAAAAAGAAAAGAAAATTCTTCCTATAGAATAGGCCAAATGAGAAATTCTATGACTCAAACAAATAATGATAATAAAAAAAATGATTAAAATAATTGTAGCCAACATTTATGGAGCACACAGGCGAGGCCTTATCCTGAGTGGTCTCTATGATTTATCTCAGTCCTTCCGACTACCCTATGGGGTTAAATGTCATTATTCCCATTTTGCAGATGAAGTAACTGAGACTCAGAAGACATTGCCAAGTTCATAAGCTATTAAGTGGAGACAAGCCTCCGATTTAGGTTTATCTGATTCTACAACCCATGTTGTTAATTACAATGCTACCAGCCAAAATGAAAGTTTTTACATGCCCAAGGAAAATGCCACCAATTCTCTCTCAGCGGATTCTCACTCTGTCAAAAGAGGTCATTTTGTTACAACAAACAATCTATAGTTTCCACTGTCTTGTGGCTGTCGGTGTGGCTGGGTCTGCCTCTCTGGGATGGATAGAGGTCATCTTGTTCTTGCTAAACAAGGTAAGCAAAGTGTATTTGGTATTCGGGATTTTATAAAAAGAAGCCAAGAGATATAAACAAGAGAATACAGTAATTGTGAAGACAAACAATAAAAATGGAGCCCCTGGATGTATTGGAAAGGAAATATGAGTGCCCTACAGTCAAGACATAATTGCTAGAATGAAAGAGAAGAGGAAGGTGGGAGGGCAAAAATGGGGAAAACTAAAACACCAACTCAAAGCACAAGATAAAGGCAGAGAAAAGTAAATGCTTCTCTTGGATAATTAAAACTGTGGCCTCATAAGATATGAAGTTAGACACTTGGTGAATTATATATTTCTAATCCCTATACCAGAGCGCCATAGGCTAGAGACAGCCTCCCAGGTATTAATGAAAAGGCCACAGCATGGTGCCCTAAATTCACTGCAGTGTGCCAGAACTAACAAAATAAGCTCAGAAAACCCGGGAAAATGGCAAAGTCAATTCCTTTGATCAGTTGATTTCTTCCTAATGGCAATTGTTCTCGAGCTGAAACCCCTCCCCCACATGACTGCTGCCATCACTCGTGCACACACACACACACACACACACACACACACACAGACAATCCTAAGAATATTTTCTTGATCAGTTGCTTTGTCTTTGTACTTCATTATTCTTTGGTGAAATTTACAATGATAGCATCCCCTGCTGATGAACTAAGACCTAATGACTTGCTACACTTCGCAAGACTGGAGGAGTATGGGTGCTCAGACCAAAACAGACGTGCGGCCAGAGACAATAGAATTCACTACCATTTGGGGCAGCTTTTGCTTTATTTTGCTTCTTCTAAGTGGGTAAAGAGCAGGGACACTAAAAGCCTGCACTTGCTTAACTCCCTGCTTCCTAGTGCTGCCTCCTTCTCCCTAGGCAGAATCTTCCAACCTCCGCACATGGCTTCTTCCAAACTTTCCTGCAAGTGTCTAAGGCCCTGCTGGTAGGGTAGAAATTAGTACCATCTTCGTAGACAACAATTTGGCAATGTATATCAAAAATATCAATAATGCTCCCTTCTGAGACCCACACAAAAAATGTAATACGCGCAAAAGATTTATGTACAAAAATGTTAATTACAGAATCATTTAAAACTGAAAGAAAAATACAGTGGCCAATTATGGGAGAATGTTTGCATAAATAATAATCCACCCATTTGTGTAAGGATATTTTTGTCATCAAAAATGATTATAATATGCTAAAAGTAAAAAATAGCCATAAACTCATTTACAGTATAAACTCTATCACAGAAAATACCACCCACAGAATGAGGAAGAATGCTTAGCGGAGTTATCTCTAGGTGGCAGAATTATGTTTATATGTAAAATAATATTTTCTCTTAATGATGCTTTCCTTGTTTCCCAAATTTTTTGATGATGTTTGTATCTTAAAGGTAGTTAAAAGGAGTAGTTAAAAGCAGTCTCAAGTCAGAAGATCCAGATTCCCATTCCAAAAACCAAAATTCACTTAATTAAGAGCTATATGACCTTGGGCAGGTACTTAATAACCCTAGACTGAAGTTCCTGAATCCATAAAATGAGGATAATTTTATTGATGTGATAAGTAAATGAATGAATATATGTAAGCCTTTAAAACTGTGGCACAGAGTAAATAGCCAGCATCTATTGTGTGCAAACTATGGATACTGGCATTGGCTTCTTGTTCCAAAGGAGGGAAAATAGACATGTAAATAGATATCCACAATTCTATGGGATAAGTTCTTCAGGGAGTTATAACATACTATGGGATCATACAGAACAGCTCTGACCATGCCAAGGGAAAGAATAATTATTATCACTTGAATTAGAGTTCTTTAGATAGTTTTGGATCCAAATGTCACTTCATCTTTATATTTTTAGATTACTTACAGGGAGCAAGTATCCACAGAGTAAGCGGCCCCATAGGAAAGAAATAGCAGAGACCTGGCATCTCAAATCTGTGAAGCATTTTGTAATTAGCAGACTGCTCTCATCTGCACCCCACAATGTATTCTCATGGGACATTTATGAGACTAGTGGTATGTCATGAAAGTCTAGAGAGGTAGAGTTGATTGGGGTTATTCACTAGTAAGGAACAAAGATAAAACAGAAACCCACTGGGCGTGGTGGGGCATGCCTGTAATTCCAGCAGTTAGGAGGCTGAGGCAGGAGGATGACTGTGAGTTTGAGGACAGCCTGGGCTACATAGTGAGCACAAGGCCGGCCTGGACTACATAATGTGACCCTGTCTCAAAAAAAAAAAAAAAAAAAAAAAAAAAAAAAAAAAAAAAAAAAAAAAAAAAAAAAAAAAAAAAAAAAGACACAAACCCAAGTGCCATGGGAAAGAATCTGACATTGTACCACACACATTACAAAAAGGGCTTCTTGCCAGGGGCTATTTATGTGTTATCGTTTGGATCCTAAACGTCTCCTAAAGGCTTTTATATTAAAGGCTTGATCACCAGCCTGTAACACTAATGGGAGGTGGAACACAGGAAGTAGGGCCTGTGGGAGAAAGTTAGGTCACTGGGAGCATGTCCTGGAAGAGATGTCAGGATCCCAGCCCCTTCCTTTTTCTCTCTTTGCTTCCTGGTGCTGTGAGTTGAGGACTTTTCTTTACTATGTGCTCCCACCATGATGTGCTACCTTGCCACAGGTCCAAAGGCAATGGTGCCAACCACCCATCGGCTGAATGTTTAAAACTGTGAGCCAAAATTAAACTTTCCTCACTGAAAGTTGATTATCTCAGTATTTTGTCATAATGATGGGAAGGTGACTGAAACATCACGTTTTCATTGATTCTATGATCTCTACAACTACAGTCATGTCATTTAATGACAGGGATATGTTCACTGTGGTACAAACATGGAGTGCACTTACACAAACTAAGGTGCTATCATGTTAGTAGATGATGTAATTTTATGGGACCACCATCCCATGCAGTCTATTGTTGACCAACACACCTTATGTGGCACATGACTATACATGAGAAATAAAGGAGGCAGAAGAAGGGGAAACTAAAGAAGATGCAAAAGGAGAATGAACCATCCAAACTTATGTACAAAGTTAGGATCTGTGCCCTGTAAATGCCTCTGATGAGTAAGTGCATCTCCCACACCATGATGAGGACAAAGGGATTTGGTGTACCGGGATGAATTGATGAACTAGCAAAGGCCAAATACAAATCCCCAGAAAGAAAGAGGTTGCACATGCTACCTCCTAGAGCTCCTTCTCTTAACAGAAATTCTAGAATGAGACACACACTACTTGGTAACCCAAAGATCATTGCCCCAGTACTTCACCATGCTTGCTAACTTAATGCGGGCTTACATCCATCTGGTATATGGTCTCTGAGTGTATCATCCATCCCTAAGACTTTCTTATATATACTTACCTACTGAGAAATAGCACTGTGGTCTAAAGAAAACAACATGAATTTGAAGACTAGTGTCCCAAGATCAAACCTAGATCAGCTCTTTATTAGTTGTATGACTTGTGACCCTAAGCCTTGGCTTCTTCCCTTTTAACACTGAGATACTACTACCTACCTCTTCAGGCTGTTAGGAAACTAAATGAAACACGTTACATATTTTGAAACATTCAGTGAAATGGTTTGGCTCATAAATATTACAAAGTCTCCTGAATAAAAGAATGGATTTTTGGCAGTATCAACCACATCACCAGCATCACAGATTAGCTGTACATCAAGAGTTTTGTGTCCCCAACTGCTCAACAACCAGGCCAGTCAGCTGGACCATTGCTGAAGTCACCAACAGAGATATTTTCCAGTGGAACTGGAATTACCATAAAAGGAAGGGTTTCCTTTTTATCCAGCTCTCATGGCCCTCACCCAGCTGGACAGATTAATCCATTATTTTGAACATCTAGGGCAATAATCTTCATCATTGTCAAAAAATGGAGAGCTGCTATAGGATAAAAATAATTCTTACCAGGACCTATATTTCTGTATGGAATCTACGATATTATAAATCATTCTTGATCAACACATTCTTCCATTGCCAAAACAGGCCTTCTTCATACAATAACAACCAACCAGACGCTTAGTGATTTCACTAACCATAACTCAATGTGGTGATTGTCATGAGTGATGAAATATGATTAGCAAATTACAGTTCTGGTGTTTTATTTTTAAGGAACATAAAGAAAATGAATGCACTGAGCTATTTTGCATTTTGCAGAAGAATCATTTAAAAAGAGTGGGTAATAGAGAAGGCAAGACTGATGGTAAAAAGGAAAAGCACAAATAATGTTGCCACTTCATAGCCTATCAACATAATTCATCTTTGCCTGGTGTCCTGAACTGTTGTGCAATGTTTCTATATGTGGTTAAACAGTTGTTATTTACTTCTGGCATCTTTATTTTAGTACAGGATAAATTGACTCCAAATTTTTAAAATTATTTCAAATATCAATGTATAAAACTGACATGGGATGCTCATCATAAAGTTTCAGATACTTTATGAATTAGGTCATTTACAACAATATCTCTGGGATTTGAGTAATGAACTAAACTCCTCTCATAGGCATAGGATGTTTCCTGTCTTACATCACATCTACTGTACAGTGAACCGTATTGTGCCAAATTTCAGGGTTCTTAGAGATCCTGTTAAAAATAAAGGTGCCTTGCTACTTATATTGATAACTATCCTCTGTCTTCTAGTCCTAGGCTTATAATTCTTACACCGCTCCCACAAAGTTGGCAGTCAGGCAAAATTCCACACAGCCTCTTTTATTTTCCCACAGATACCATTATAAAATTAGAGACACATTTCTATGGAAATAAAATTTGGCCTTGAAATGTAATTCTAAAACACGCTTAAGAATACAGCACATGTTTTAAGCACATATTTCAAAAAGTAAAGATGCTCTTTGATAAATAATAACATTCAAAGTAGTTATATTAGAAAGGAGAAGGTATTAGACTTGGGTTTGAATTCAAACCCTAACACAAACCAGGCATGAAACTTGGGCCAAGTCATTTACTCTGGCAGAGATACACTTAAAAAAAAAA
>PVJO010002234.1:107111-148665 GCA_004026905.1 Hystrix cristata | reverse complement strand
AAAAAAAAAAAAAAAAAAAAAAAAAAAAAAAAAAAAAAAAAAAAAAAAAAAAAAAAAAAAAAAAAAAAAAAAAAAAAAAAAAAAAAAAAAAAAAAAAACCTGCAAAACGAGAAATAAAGCAAAAAGAAACTTCACATATTCTCCACTCTGTATCTGTTTTAATTAGGTCATATTGATTTTAACAATCATAAATAATAAGTCTACCCTTCAAATTTTTAAATTTAGAAGCTCCACTTACAACATTTTTTCACTGAAAGTACATAAGATTCTGAAAAAATATATAGTAAGCCTCTAAGGTTTATTCATATAATTAGGAAAAATGAAAATACCCTTTCATTTCCCTCTGCAGTGAGTGAAATTTCTTTAGGAATATAAAGTGACTTCCTATTTGAGAGTACTATAAAATGCATACCTTAATTCAACTAAAAGCTCAAACTGAATTTTTGGCAATCACTGAAAGGAGTATGCTGTGTACATAAAATGTCCTCTTCACAAGGTAAACAACTGATTTCTGCAATTATAAATATCAGTGGCCAACATGAAGTCATTTTGAAAGAAACTTTGCATTGTTGATGCTCCATTTACAGCAGAGTGCTTTCTTGGTAATTGCAAATATGTATGCAGCTAGACTCTAACAGGGGCAGGGAGGGAAAAAAATCCAGATCTGCAATAGAATCCAAATTCAATTCAAATCTACTTCTTCATGGGCCCATCATTTCAAATCAGCTCAAAAGGGTCTGGATAACAGATATTTGATATGCATATGGCCTACAGCAATAAGGCTAAGTGAAATAAATCAGACACACAACCTGAAACCCGGCATGGTGCTTCTTTATGAGAAAACCAAATATATAAATAAAGAACAAAATAAAAGATAGACATAATGGGAAGTAGGAAGATAGACCTTTCTCAAATGTGAAGGGGATCAAGAGATGAGGGACGAAGGAATGAAAAAAAGGAATTGGGATGTGTTATGTATATGTAAAAGGAAAAAAACATTATATACTGCAAACATGTACTAATAAAAATTTTTTACATGTTAAAAGGTCAGTTGTAGTGATATGGCTATTTTAACACAGCATGACTTCTTTAACAACACTGAGTAACCCACTTGACAAGTCTTCAAATCAAGTCTTAAATCAAAGGGCCATTTTAATAGCACAGGATCATGAGAATCTGCTCTTTTTCATTTTACTAGACTAATTAAAATAAACTGAGCTTTTGGTGGCAGAAACAATAATAGGGTAGGATCAGCCATGGTAGACAAAAACAATATTTCATATGTATAATTTATAAAGACATGGCGGAAGCAAGCGATTAAGTGCAGAAACATCAGGGTGACATGGATTTACGATGACATTAGAATCCCTATTTAAAAATGCTCAGAACTTGCTACTTCCACATATTGGGTTCCTGAAAAGTAAGTGCACCCTGAAAAGGTAAACTTACTATTTTACTACTGGCGGACTTTTTCTCCGCATCCTTTGAAACTCTTCAAAGGGCTACAGACAATGAAGTAGACGCCTGCCACCTACATCCAAATAGGTCCAAATGAAAGTAAGCTCTAATATCTATTTAGCTTACTTCCTTCCTGAATCTGATTCCAAACTCTAATTTTAAATAAGGGAAAATCACATGTACCTTTTTAAAGAATATGAAGAAATTTTCTCCAAGACCAAAGGCAAAACCACCCTGGATTAATTTAGACATTTGCAAATATCTCTTGAAGATCTCCTTAACTATATAGAGAAGGGAGAATTAAAGGAAGATGCTGCCTCACCCTATAAGCCTTTTAAAATATAGTCCCTCTGAACTGTGACCTATTAAAATATTTTGAAATTAAAAAGTTGGATTAAAATCCTCCTTGCAGAGGAAGTTGAAGCTTAGTGGTAGAAGCAGAGAACAGAGAAGAATCTTCACTTACTATTACACAGCAGTACTGTTCTGATTGAACCATGTAGCTTTTATTAATCCCTGGGAATTAATTATAAATACCACAATCAAGCAAAGTGTGAAAAGCCTTGGAGGAACAGATCACAATTTATCACAGAAAACCTGCTCCTAACTACTGGAAGCTTTGCACTACAAGTCATTCCAAGAACAATGAATTGGGAAATCTATACTTTGATTTTATTTCCAAAACAGTAGAAATAATTCAGAAAGTACACTACATTCATTCAAAATTCACCACAAACATAAAATAGGAAGCCGTCCTTAATATCACTTTGAAAATTTCTGTTACTCAACTATGCTTGCAAAACAAGATTTCCTGGAGCACACCAGGCGATAATTTGAGAATATCATCCTGCTAGTGGTGTAAATGTAGCAGCAGTGAGTTAATGGTTATTATCAGGGAACAAGAGTCAGCCTTCTGTAGGTAATTTCTTGTTCCCAAAGAAAATTTAAAGTCCTTAATTCAAAACTTATTTTTCCCAGAAAAGCTGCCTTTCCTTCTTTCCTTCTGCTTCTACATAGATCAGCCAGTTGGTTTTTACCGGCGCCAGTGGCTGGATCACGAGCCACTGAAACATACGGAACACCTATACTTCAAAACTGTGACATACCTCCAAATGCAAATGGATCCAGCATTTCCGAAGATCCCCATGGTCAACAAAGCTAGCAAGGTATACAAATATTAATCCTACATCAATACAATTTAGAAGTCACAAACAATATTGAGTCATTATAACAGTTTAAACTCAAGGTACCAATTCCACTCTGCAACAGTATTTCCAATTAGAAGTAATGGTCCCAGGACTCTAAGCTGCAGGCTTTTATTTATTTGCTAGTCATAACCCAGAGCAAAAAATTTATCAGTATGGGAAAAGGGAGTAGAACGAAAAAGAAAACAAAATTATAGAGACGAAAGATGTTTCTTGGTTGCATTCTCTTGTCAACTGCATCAACTGGTGCTAATGATCTGCAACCCACAATTAGTAAATTTATATTTCAATCACTTTTAATAATATGCTTCCCATATCTAGGAGGGGAAAACTTTCATTCATAAAATGAAGAAATGGTAACCTAAAACAACTTTGGGTTTTTCATACTGAAGCGTCCTTGAAGTATTCCACCGAGAACAACCCTATGATCTAGCATTCCCAATTTTGGATATTCAGCCAAAGAAAATGAAATCAGTCTTTCACAGAGATATGTGCACTCCCATGTTTACTGCAGCACTTTAAAAAAATGGCCAATAAATGGAAAACAACTGAAGGTACATCAACTGATGAGTGGATAATTAAATGTGTTACTTATACACAGTGGAATATTGTCATAAACCATGGAAACTTGTTTGAGACAATATGAATGGAACTAGAGATAATGTGAAGTAAAATGATCCAAGCCCAGAATGACAAATGCTGTATCATCTCATAAACAAAATTTAAAAATTTGGTATCATAGAAATTGAGAGTAGAACGGTGGTTACCAGAGACAAGGAAGAGTAGGTGGAGGAAAGGATGGGAAAAAGCTGATCAGTGGGTATTAGTTACAGTTAGACAGGAATGAGAACATCTTATATTCAACTGCACAGAGTAGAATGATTATGGATAATGATAATAGACTGTATATTTCAGCTTTTACTACCTTTTCTTATTTTTAATTTTCAAACAACTCTGTTAAAGAGTTTCTATTACAGGGCCTATTTTACTAATAAGTAAACTTAGAGATTAAATATGTTTTCTAAGATCAGGGAGATAGTGCAGTAGTGAAACAAAGTAAAATAAAAATCTCTTTATAAGGGAATGGATATACAGTCTTCTCAATATACACAAGGAGAGTCATTAGGGTGGTTTATAATAATCTCTACTTTAAAAGTGATTTAATTTTTTTATTAGCACATGTTTGTAGTTCATAAAGTTTACATTTATGGTGGTAATTGGTACATGTACATAATAATCTTAATTCCTTTTTTTTAATCCCTTTTCCCTCCATTTTCTCCACCCTCCACCCATCTTGATTCCCTTCTTTTCTTCTCCTTCTCCTTTTTATTCTTCTTGGGTATATGTTTGCAATATACAATGTTTACATTGTGAGGGGCTGATACATGTACATAACACATCTTAATTCCTTTTTCATCCTTTTCCCTTCTCTCTCTCTCTCTCTCTCTCTCTCTCTCTATGGATCCTTTTCCCTTTTTAGAAAGATTATTAAGTCTTTATAAAAGTGATTTAAATTTTACAGATAAGTTTCATATTTTCTGTCCTGTTTTATTTCATTTTCTTAATTTCTTATCAGCAAAATTTTAAATTTGAGTAAAGAAAATCAAAAGGCTTATAAAATTAACAGAGTACCATAGTAAAATTTAATAATTAATTTAAATAACAAATCTTAAAATAATACAATTATTTCATACTACCTTTTGTGATAAAAATAAAATAAAAATTTAAATCTTGGAAAGAATTTCACTGGAACATCAATTTCCTTAAAGCATATAAACCTTGATATTTTAAAACATTTAAAATGTAAAATCATAAATTTATTTGAACATAAATCCCCTGGCTCCAGTAGAAGGCCTGCTGAATTAGAAATCAGTTTAATATTATATGGGCCTATGCATTTATTTCAGTTTTAGTCTTCACCCAGGTGACTAGGGAAGGCTTTCAAAGGGTTTAAGAGGTCTTTGTTTGTTGAGCAAATGTTTCATAGTCACCACTGGGAAACAGGTTAAGCTGGCTTTGTCAATTAGCTTAATTGATGAGAACTTCAATTGGTCCTGGGGTATGTTAATTGCCTGAGGTGAACCTACTGAGAGAATTAGTTAGGAAAACTTTCACAGTTGGGAAAGCTTTAAAATGCACTTGATTTAATCTGAGATAGGGCTGCCAAATTTTCACACATATTAAATGCAGCAAATCCTCCTTACTTCAACGTCTTTGATGTCAGGACAATCTTTAGCTCTTCTTCCTGCAGTTTTCCTTCTTCATTTATCTCTGGCTTAGACATGAAGGGCAAAGTTGTCCTGACCAATCTAAGGGACCAACTTAAGACCAGGGCTTGCTAATTACCACAGTGTGAGAAAGAACATTCCCACAGTTATCTCCAGTATAGAGTGTGTGCATTTTTGAGGAGGGGTGATGAGTGTGCCTGTGTGTATTTGGGGCTAGATGCACCTACACAACAGTATAGATTATTTGTATACATAATAATAAGATACTGTAGTAGATCTATAAATCAGATATTCTCATAAATACAAATTGAACAAATCAGGCTCAGAGAGGTAAAATAATTATCCAATTTTTGTAGCAGAACCAAGATTTCAATCCAACTTGAAAAAGTGAATGCTTTTCTCCACATTATATTAAAAATAAGCTAGGCAACAGAAGAAGGAATGTACTCTAAGGAATTAAAGCATTTGTTCACCAGAAATGGTTGGAATAGGGGCCTGGCAGTATCTTAGAGGGATGTGAGGGCTCAATTACATTCTGAAGTGTCTTAAAATTAATCCAATCCCTAGATATTCCTAGGGCTCGCTCATTCCCTCTGTCTCTCTGTGTCTGTCTGTCTGTCTCTGTGTGTCCTTCCTCCCTCCATGATGGTTTGTGCGTACAGATAGTGATGAAACAATAACAAGCCAAATGTAGGTTCTGAAGCCTAAATTCTTTGGAATCTTGCAGTAGATAAACAGGTTTCCTTCCAGTCACTCTCTATGCAAAGTGCTGAGAGCTGGCCTAACACCTTACCTTCCGTATTCATAAACATTCACTCCTACAGACTTTTCCATTAATTCTCCTTCAACAACTTGTAGCTTTTCATCCCTCCATGTGCCTGGAAATCTGTAATACAAACCTCTATTTGTTGTGAACTACTTGCTTTTTGAAGTATCTATTTCCCTAATGGCCCCTATAACCTGGATTTTACAGTTTAAATCTATAATATAAAATTTCTCAACGTCAGCAAATTAGATAATCTTTAAGAAATAAAAACATTCACAGAAACACATCGCTATTACAAAAACTGAATCATGAGGAAACAGAAAATCTGAATAAACCAATAATAAGGAATCAATAATAAATCTCTCATCCAAAAAAAATAAAAAGGCTAGAAAAGAGCCCAGAATGAGAGGACTTCACAGAAGAATTAGCAAAATCTTACCAAATGTTTAAAGAACTCTCAATCCTACCAAATGTTTAAAAACAACTGCCAATTCTACCAAATGTTTTGGAAAAACCCAAACTCTTTCACAAAGTTGAAGGACAAATATTTCCAAACTCATTTTGCCAGGTCAGCATTACCCTGATACCAAAGCCATATAAGGACCCTATAAAAATTTAATTCAATGACTGCTAAGAACATACATACACACAATGATCTTCAACAAACACTTGCAAACTAAATGCAATAACACATTAAAAAGACCATCCACTATAATCAAGTGGGATTTATCCTTCAGATGTAAGATGATTAACATGTGCAAATCAATAAATACATGATACCATATTAACAGAACGAAGGACAAAACCATATGAGCAATGCATCACATACAAAAAAAAACTGGAAAAATCAACACCTTTTCTTTTTTAAAAGTCTTAAAAGATCAGAAATTAGAAGAAACTTATATAATCAAGGCTATATATACACAAAATACACACAGCTAACAGCATACTCAATGCAGAAAATTTGAAAGCTTTTCCTTTAAGATGCAAAATAAGACTGAGATGTTAACTCTCACCACTTGTATTTAACATAGAACTGGATATTCCAGCCACCAAAACTACACCAGAAGAAATAAAAGATATCCAACTGGGAAAGGAAGAAGTAAAATTCTCTGATTTCTGAAGATAGGATATTATACAGAAATAACCCTAGAGACTACTACAAGAAAACTCTTAGAACTTACACATAAATTCAATAAAGCTGCAGAACACAAAATCAACATACAAAATTAATAGTGTTTATTTACACTAATAATGAACTATCATAAAAAGTATTAAAAAATCAAATGAATTCAGAGGAGCTATAAAATAAATACAATACTTATGAATACTTTTAATCAAAGAATTGAAAGATCCACATGGTAAAAACTATAAAACATCGATGAAAGAAATTATAGGCCATATAAATAAATGAAAACACGACATATTCACATACTGAAAGAATTAATATCTTTAAAATGGCTATTACTCCACAAAGTGATCTATGGATTCAAGGTAAACCCTATCATAATATCAGTCACAGTTTTGAAGAGAATAAGAAGCATCCTAAAATTCACAGGATAGCACAAAAGACCCCAACAGCCAAAGCAACTTGAGCCACAAAAATAAAGTGGGAGTTGTGACGCTACCTGAACTCGAAATCTACTACAAAGCTGTACTAATCAAAACAGCATCAAACAAGGACAAAAATAGATACACTAACCAATGAAATAGGAGAGGGAGTCCAGAAGTGCAACCACACCTTTATAGTCAATTGATTTTCAACAATGTTACCATGAAAACACATGTAGACAGGGTCATACTCGTCAATGGTATGGCAAAAACAGAAAAGACAAGCCCAAAGAATGAAAGGGAAACCTCGTATCATGCCATGTATAAAAATTAACTGGAAATGGATTAAAAGATTAAACATAAGACCTTAAAGTAAATGTACAACTACTGGGAGAATATATGAGGGAGATGCTACATGGCATTGGTCCAAACAAAGATCTATTGTAAATGAACACAAAGCACACATACACACAAAAAAAGAAAAAATAAATGAGACTGCATCAGACTAAATCAGCACAGCAAAAGAAGCAATGAGTAGAGTAATAGTAAGCCTTGCTGTCACTGACACCCAACAGGTGACACCAAAAATGTAAATTGGGATCAGTCCAGAGTCTGAGGGCTCCAAGGATAAAACATCATGGCAGAGAGTTGTGACTGAGAAAAGGTTTTCAGTTCAAGAAGAACAGGAAGCAGAGCAGGGTAACAGTGCCCTGTAACAGAGGTCGGGAACCTGATGCAGTGCGCAGTTCACACCTCCACGACCCACCAAGCCATGTGAGAAGTGTGCTTCACTAATTCAGAAGCAGATCTCAATCCAACCAAGTTAACATAACTAAACTTAACACCAAACTATGTCTCAAGTTTGGGGCAAAATATTTGCAATCCACAGATTCTATAAGAGGCTAATGTCCAAAATATGCAAGAAACTTAAACAACGTAATAGCAAAACAACAAATAACCAATAAATATGGCAAAGGAACTGAATAGACACTTTACAAAAGAAGATACACAAATGACTTATGTGGGAAAAAATGCTCATCATCATAAAGCATCAGGGAAATGCAAATTAAAACCCTGATTGAAATCACTTCATGCTTACTTGTTTTGCTGTTACAAAAAAGCACAACAGATAACAAGAATTAGGAAAGGTGTGGAGTAAAGGTGATCTTTATCCTTTATCGGGTTGGCAAGAATGTGCATTAATACAGTCATTGTGGAAATAGCATAAACATTTGACAGAAGGTTAAAAATAGAGCTACCCTGTGGATCCAGTGATCCTGCTTCTGAGCACATGCCAAGACATCTGAAATCAGTATACAGAAGAGCTATCTGCATGTTTGCTGCAACATTATTCATGACTGTTACTACACAAAAGCAACCTATGCGTCTATACCAAAAGAAAGTACAAGAATATGACATTTTATACACACACACGAACACACACACACACACACACGATACAACATTATTGAGCCATAAAGGGTAAATCCTCTTATTTGCAAAAACACAGATGAACCTGTAGTACACTGTGCCAAGTGAAATAAGCCAGACTCAGAAGACAAATACTGCATAATTTCATTTATATATGAAACTTAACAAAGTTGAATGCACAGAGATAAAAGAAGGATGGTTGCTCAGGCTGAGGGCAGAGGGAGAATGAGTAAAAAATTGATCAAAGAGTACAAATTCCAGTTAGGAGAAATGAGCTTTAGTTTCTTATTTCACAAAATACTAACTATAATAAAAAGAATGCATTGTATACTTTTAAATTGCTTATATTTTCAATAATGTTCTCACAAAAAGCATGTGATAAGGTAAAATTATTAATTAGCCTGATATAAACATAATGGAAACATGTATCAAAAAAATCACATTGTATTCCAAACATATATACACTTAATTTAAAATAAAAATTTAAAGAACAAAAAAATAGTGTCCTAAATAAAACCTATAATCTATTTGTACCTATCTACTCCTCATTTCTCCATTACCATAGTCCCTGTGAATTCACCTTTGTCTCCTGTTGGAGAGTAAACTACAGATTCACAATTGTTCACAATTTAGTTAAGCCAATGGGACTCTGCCTCCTAAACATGTTTTACCTGATCATCCTCTCTCTTCTCTGAAAACAGACCCTCTTCTTCTTTGGCCTAAGTGCAACTAGTATGAAATATGTCTGATAACATCTTTGACAAGCTAAATAAATATAAAATAAATAAGTATATTTTGTGTAATATGCTGGGGATCGAACTCAGGGACTTGGGCTTGCTAGGCAAGTACTCTACCACTGAGCTAAATCCCCAATCCCTATTTTATGTAATCTTTTTTGACTCTGAAATAGTTATATTCGAAGACTATCATTACTTTTTTAAGATGTGGAAATTAATGCTGAAAATACAATAGCATCTTTCTCAATGTTGCATACCTAGTAAATCACAGAACTGAGTATCAGTCATTTCTTCCTACAGCCTGTCTCTATTATTAAATCCACCAAAGACTTCTCTTTATATATGGGCTGACATGCAAATTCCTTTAAAATGTGGCTGCACCTTTCAACTTGTTTTATTTATTGCTTTATTATTTATTTATTTAATGCCTTATAACTTAACATTTTTTTAAATTTAACGCATTTATTTCATGCTTCCTTTTACAACACTACTTTTCATTTCCTTCAATAAGCAATTATTTAACAGTTCACACATTTGTCATTAGAGTGTCATTATGGAGGTAACTAGTAACAAGAGTTCTCTACACAGCAGTTGAAGACTCCACATGCAAGATTCAATGGAGAGCTCCAGAATACTCTGATCCCATTTCCCTCCTGTGACAGGCATATCTTTGTTAAGACTATTTTTCTTAAGAATTATTGCATTATATCTTACTCTTTCTTGTCTAGTTTTATTAAAAAAAACAAAACAAAACAACTATCTTCCCACATAGTCTCTCATATCTGAGGACTTTGAATCCTTTAGATTCTGACCGTTAACTTCTCTGACCTCAACTCTGACCCCTCTTCATTTCCTGAAATGTTTTCAAAATTTCAGGAGGTTTTCAAAATTTTCATGTCAAGTATCAAGATAAAGCCTTATATCCTCACCATTTTCAGTAAAAAGTCTCTCTTTTGGTTAAAATGAAAGCCTGGATTTCTACTGTGACTGTGCCTATGTACCAAATTGTGGTGCTCTTTTACTTATACACATATTTTAGAGATTACTTTGTTTCCTCTCTGATTCTTATTGTCATTTGCAGATATTTTTCTTTACCTTGGCTCTTATCTGACTCTCATGTTCTAATGTCACGGATACATAAACATCTCTGCTTTTTGAGTATATATGTAGATTCTTATAATTTCTTTTTCTGCTTCTTCAATATTGGCACAGGGTTCACTATTATTCTCTCCAAAATTATTCCTTTAACTTGCTGATGTTTCATTTTCTACGAAGATTCTTTTCACGTTTGAATCTGTCAGAAACTTGGTCTCTTCTACACTTCCATGGCTACACTTTCTCATGATTAGAGCCTAGTTACAGCTAATGACTATCATGATCTCCCTCCATAATTTCAACATCATACCTTCTACTTCCTCTTTCCAGGTCACTCCCTCTAGTGTTCCAACACCAACAATCCTCCAGAAATCAGGACATGCTTGATTCTGCATTTTGCCAATGTTTCTTACCCTCCTTAAAATATTTACTCTTTACTCGAAATAAATTCCATACTTAATTATTGTAATAATTTTTCTCTATATATATGTAATTATGATCATTAACCTGAAATTGTTCCTTAATGTGGTCTAGTAATCATACTTTATTTTGCTGTTCCTATTCATGCTTCCACTCAACGAGAGGACTACTTCATGGTTTCTCCTTTCTTAAATTTCCAAAATATCCTCACTTATTCTCATTCTCAGTTACCATTTGCCTACTATTTCAGGGTTTACTGCATAATTTGCAGGATCTGGTGCAAGATGAAAACTCATGCCTTTTGTTTAAAGATCAGGAAAAATATGCCATTAAAGGTAGTAAAATATAAAGCTTTTTGCTATAGTCTTTCCACTTTCAAAATTTTTTTTTAAATTTAGTACTTAATGCTGTGCTATATAAAGAAGAATTAAAAATGCAACCTATTAGCATGGAGTCTACCACTTATTTTTATTCATAGTTTTAAATGCAAATACAAAATATTCAACAATATGCATAATCACCAAAATTACCTAATTTACATTTTATGGTTCATGTATGCATATATATGTTGTTCTTACTGGAACAGTACAAATGCTACACAAAATAAACCATTTTCACTTTTTTGCTGGGTTTTTTTTTTTTTTGAGACAGTATCGTACTATGTAACCCAGGTTGGCCTTGAACTTGTGATCCTCCAGGCTCAGCCTCCCAGTGCAGGGATTAAAAGTGCACACCACCACATCTGACTCTTTTTCATTGCTCGATATGCACACATTCTACCTATACTTTACCATTGGCATACTGACAGGTAAGGAAGGACTCAGCAAAAATAGAATTGTAAGCTTCCCTGTCTTTCTCTTTCGTTTCATGTCATTATTTCAGTTGGAAACCAACTCAGGCAGTGAAGTAACATGAGTAAGGAAGAATATAAGAAGGATCCTTTAATCATTTGTATTTCAAGAAACTTTACTGCCCTTTTTTCTGATTCGGAGCCAAGTTCTTGAACAAAGTGAAAGCCATGTGAAGCTGTCAGATCCACAGGCTCAGTCATATTTTCACTTACTATGTACAATTGTTCAATCTTGTTGGACTCCCTTGGACTGTGTGTTCAAGATCATCACAAAAGCTATGTGTGAATGAAGTGACACAGAAGTGTTTATGCACAGACCTGCAATTGCACATCTCCTAGGCTCCATTCATATTCCTTTGCCTCCACTTCACAAAAATTCAAAGATGAACTTGTTAAGATTTTCATAACATCAATATCAGAGAATTAAAATTAATAGGCGGCCCTTCTGAGCACAGGATGCTGTGCAATTGCAGAGGTTGCACACCCATGAAACTGGCCCCATTCTATTTACTGAGAAAGAATTATTCAGAAGAGAACTTACTTAATCTGCTACACACCAACACATCAACCTTCGTCTGTCCCTGTTATGGGTTAGATTTGAAATGTCCTTCAAAACTCTCATGTCCAGACACAAGGCCTGGTCAGAAGGGGCAGGTCACCAGGGCAAGAGTTGGAAGGGTATATTCTCATTTTTGGCTCGCTCCCTCTCCCTCCCCCTCCCCCTCTCTGTTTTTGTCTTTTGGTTGTACTGGGGGTTGAATCAAAATCTTCACACTAAGCTATATCCTCGGCCTTTTAATTTTTCTGATTTTATTTTGAGACAGGGTCCTGCTAAGTCACTAAAATGTACAGACAGGGCTCAAACTTGTGACACTCCTGCCTCAGGCTCAGTCACTACGCCCAGCTCCCATCCATTGCTTAACGTTTGAATTAAAACCTCCCTGGACAACATCCTCATTCTCTCACTCCTGCTTTATTGTAATGAGCTGCTTCTTTTCTTGTCAGTCCTTCAGACTCACCACCATCTCATACTCTACTCCATCTAATTTAAATGCAAGATTCATTTTCAGAGAATATCATGAAGATGAAAACAGCAAAAGGAATGTGTAAGGCAGCAGGAAGAGGCTACACTTACTAACCCGCAGGCTTGGGTGCTGTCTCAGTTTTCGTGGACTATGAGGTGGCTGATCTCTCCTACCTGGGCATGTCTAATCCGCTTCTGTCTGAAATGGTGGTTGGTGAATCTGAGGTCTGTTCTTGCTTGATTTGGTGAAGTCTTGAAGTCTCTTCTAAAGATTGGGTCTTGCAATCGTAATTGATTTTTCTGACACCAGTCAATGAACAGGTTTTCTTTTGACATTCTGTTGAGAAATAATTTCAGAATAACAAAAAATATACAAAATTCCATAAACATTTATATTTGGATTACCCAAATATTAATATTTTTGCACATCTTCTATGTGATTTTCTTTATATGTGTAGTGAGGGAATGATTACATTTCTGAATTTATTAACTTACAAACTAAGTGACAAATATTATTCTACTTTACCCAAAATACTTCAGGGTTTAGTTTCTCAAATGAAAGATATTCTCTTATATGACCATAATGGCTTTATAACAATTTCATCAAATATCACAGAAATATTTTTACAACAAAAGAAAAAATCTGAGTCAGAATCACCTACCACATTTATTTGTCAAATCTTTTCAGTTTCCTTTAATAGCGAAGAATTCTTCAGTCCTTTTCTTTTGTGACATTGATATTTCAAAAGTACAAAGCATTTATTTCATAAAATATCACTCAATTTGGGTTGTCTGATGTTTCTACCTGATTATATTCAGGTTATGTATTTCTGGCAAGAACGCCATGAATGACTCCTCTTTTATTTCTAGCCTAAATGATTTGCCCTACAGCAGTAGCGACAAAGTCACCTTGGGCATAGCAAGAAAATTTCTGGCATTCTCTTTATCTCCACTGGCAGTATTTTCTGTTTCTTTACCAGACACAAAGGAATTCAGGAAACCTTCCATGTTACCTACAAATATTGTCAATCTCTGAGGAGCAAAACTCAGGTCCTTCTGCTGCCTAAACACAGATAATAGCACACTTTATAATAAAATAAAATTCCAAAAATACTTAGAAGATGAGAATAAAGAGCTATCTTCTCATAACTTTCTCCTTCATTTATCACTCCACCTCAGACAGAAAAAAAAGAGGGAGTTGCAGCCACAAAATAATAAAATGCATTGATTTTTTAAAAAAGAGAATATGAATGAATTCTTATACTTTAAAGATATTACTGCTGAACTACAAAAAATGGTTAAGAGTTCAAAAATAAAGTCCAAGAAATGTCCTAAAGCCAGAATAAGATGGAAACATATGACAATAGTAAGGTAACATAAAGAACAAATCCAATTACTTAATGATGATCCAAAACAAAGAATTAAAAGCTCTATTGGTACAGAATGTATTGGCCAAATGTGGGGGAAATACAGAGACACGCTCAGGAATGAAAGAAACTATAATTACTTTCACACTTTATCTATTGTAGTTACTTGAATATCTAAGAATTCTGTATTAGTGACACCCCTGGTAAATTGCCATGCTTAAAATCAAAGACACCAGAATAGTAAGAGATCATGAAAATAAAAGAATAAATGTAAGATTCTTGTGTCTGACAAATTTTGGATAAGTGGCATCAACAGAAATTGGATGATTCCACAGGGAAATTTCAGAGCTGTGAAAAGCTGGTGCCTCTGTTTTGGCAAAGATCTGTATTTCAAAACCGAATCTGTTGGCCTCCTTCTATTCATCATTTCATTATTCTACATTGAAGACCTCAAAAAGATACAAAATCATGTATGTATGTATCTTTTCTCAACGTCAACAACAAACACAGGCAAACAAAAACTTTTGGAAGAGTACACTTTTAAAAACTCTAAAACTCCATTTCCCAAATATGAAGCAAGATACAACATGAATTTAAGAAAATAAAAAATTTGAAAGAAGTTTCTGATTGCCAATGATGCTGTGTAGCACCATCACTGTACAGAGCAATAATTTTAATAATGGTTCATAATAAAAGATGTATAATGTCAACAAAATTTTTGTCCTACTTTGGAAATACTGTGTTTGTATGGCTGTTGGGAGACAATTCTCCATGGAGCTCATACTTCTGCACATCTTTTAAGGCATTACTTTCTAATTTAATATGAGATGTATTTTCAAGTACATATGTATATCAGGAAGTTTTGGAAAATACAAATGTCTCTCTTTGGTGCAGATTTTCTTTTATTCCACTGTGATAACATGCTTATAGGACTTACACCTCCTGATTTCAAAATCTTTTCTAAAGCTGCAACAATGAAATGTGTTGTATGAACATAAGCATAAACATATACATCGAGGGAAATGAACAGAAGTTCAGAAACAGTATCGCAATATCTGGACAGGATGATGAAAAGTGACAAGGGTAGATCAGAGGACCAGTAAGGTGATGTTTTAGTGCTGTTGTTGCTGTAATAAACAATATTTTGTCTCTGACCCAACAGCCTTAGGTCTGTGAGAATATATGACAATGTAGTAGGTTAACCTGCTACTTTGCAAGGAGATTAAAATCTCCTATCTTTTGTAATTTTCACTAATAGCCATGCAAATACTCTATTACATTTCAACTTTTAGAAAAAAAGATATGCAAATTAGTAGCACTGACTTCTATCTAGATGCCTCACCCAAACCTCATGCACTCATAGGTGGCTGGATCTTGGGTGAGGAGTAGTGGGATTATGGGTGTGTGATACCTGGATTAGTCCTTTAGTTGGAATAGCATATTCTGGGTGTGCATTTACTGAACAGGGAAGCTTCACCCTAAGTATGAGTGGCACCAACCAATAGGCTAGTAACTTGCATGGAATATAAAGGGACAGAAGGAAGACAGGCTTGCTGCTGCTGCTGCCTTCTTCCCTGCTCTGTCATGGACCGCTTCTCCTCTGCCAGGGCCCTCTACCATGCTGCCCCACTTTGGATCCAGCTGACTATGAACTGAAGCCTCTACAAACTCTGGACTAAAGTAGTGTTTCATCCTTCAATTTTGGGAGTTGGGTATTTTGTTTCAGTAACAAGAGAACTAAGTTGAGCACTATCAAATAAGTTTGAGATAAATTTAAAAAAATATCTAAAACTATAACACTGAAAACTTTAAAACATTGATGGATGAAATAAAGACCTAATAAAATGGAGATACTCTATGTTCAGAACACTTAATAGTTTTATGGATGGGAATTTTCTGGAAAGAGCCATGTCCCTTAAATAATTTGACTGCCTCTAAAATCGTCACCCACTTCCAAATTTTTATATGAAGCCTACATTTTTTGGATTATTTATTTGATGCCACATGAAACAGAGGCATAAATTTCTGTTTTCTTACATGTGAATCAACATTACATCTTTGTGCAGCACTAGGCCAACAGCTTGACCTGTCTGTTTCCCCAGCTATGCAATGAAGAGTAAACCAGATCTACGCCCTGCCCCGCGCCCCCCCCACCCCCACCTAGCTGTCAGGCGTCTCCTGCTGCGAAACCTTCCTGGGTAAACAGCACCCCTGGGGAAGGTCACTTCCAGCTCACCCCAGCCGCTGCCTGCTGACCACCGTGAGCCCGGGTTTTGCAAGAGCCTTTGGAGCCATCTTCACATGGAGTCCAGCTCTCGTGTTGGTGTCTCAGTCTGCTCTGTTACAGGATTCTCCTTCATCCCCAAAGTTTGCAGCACTGTGGGCTCAGGGCAGCACAGGGTTGCTAAGTGGCTCAGTCAGGGGAGAACCTGTATTGATCCATGCTGGCCTTTGGGTGAACGTACAAACCCACCACATGGCTTGACTTTGGTTGTCTCATGCTTGTCATTTTACCTTACCTGACCAGCTGGACTTCCTGAGACTTGAAGTCCAGGGACCCATCAGGCATTGGCTAAATGTCTGCGTAGGTGCTGGAATGCTGAATACAGTGGACTGAATGCTATCACATCCCAAAAAGGATAAGCACACCTAGAACCTGTAAACAGGAAGTTATTTGGAAACAGAGTGTTTCCAGTATGGATCTTGAGATAAGATCATCCTGGATTAGACTGGGCCATAAATCCAACAAGAATCTTTAGGAGACAAAAGAAAGAGTGAAAGAAATGAGATGTAGGGGCGGAAGCTGCAGAGACACCTGTCCTAACCATGGAATGCCAAGAATTCTGGCAGATGCCAGAAAGTAGGTTAGAGCCTGGAGTGGATTCTCCCTTGGGGTCTTAGAGGCAGCTAAATTAGATAGAAATGAAGATGCAGTCAGAAAGGGAATGGGTCCTCGAGCAAGTCAGCCCAAAAAAATAAAGGCATCAGAAATGTGGCTGGAGGCAAATCTAAATAGAGCCCAGCCTCAGGATGGAGAGGCAGTAGCAAGACCTGACAGATAAACAGCACTTTGAGATTATACGGTAATTAGCATCACCTGGTCCAGTGTGCCCAGACAGGCATCAGTAACATAGGTGGGCAATTTGAACATGGGGCCCATATTGCTCTCTCTTTCCGAAAATTCTTTTGATCTTTCCATATACCCTTGCTATACGACTCATTTTCCTATAGGAACAATATAGTTTAGGGGCCGTACTCGTAATCCTACAGATTGTAGTTTGACCCTTGGTGTACCAACCTTGTGGTTTTGCCATGTAAATCATCCCTGACGAAGGGTCTTGGTGGCCACCCACTCGGGACTAGTGCTGGATATCCAGGAACTATCCTTCTCCTCATTTCCAATAAACCGTCCCAACTTCCTTTTCCTCGACTTCATTCCCCGATGTGAGATAGGAACTCGGCACGTCCGACATATGACAGGGCGGAGTTCTAGTTCTCCTGTATCTGAAGGAACCAACTCTGCTGACACTTCAAGTTTGGGCTTCTGTCCTCAGCACTGTGACAGAGACTGCCAAGTCAGTTCCACCGAGAGCGAGCGCGGCGAGGAAAGGAGCGAGGCCTGTTCCCGCCCGTGGCCCATGCCGCCCATGCCGGTGGGTGACCGGCCGGGGCTTGGTCGCGCCTCTGCCCGCAGGCCCGGATCGCGGCTGTGACTGCGGCGGGTCAGGCTTTAACGCCCGCCTCAGCGGTCCGATGGCGGCGGCGGCCTTGGGCCGGGACCCCTCAGCCTCAGGGGCTCCAGCTCCAGCCCTGCTGACCTTGACGACAAGCGCCAGCCTCCCGGCGGGGGCAGCACAGCTTCGTAAGGAGAATGGCGACCTCCGACCCGCAGAAGGCCCGAGGAGGTGCCCCCGCCCCCAGAGCTCGGCCACTTCCGGTCCCAGAACCGCGCAGATCCGGCCTGGGGCGCCCGCCGCTCCCACGTGCGTGGCCACGCCTTCTCATGATGAACGCCTCGCCCTGGAAGGTCGGAGCACCCAGGCCGCGGAGGGCGGACCCGCTGGCGGGCCAGGGGAAGTTGCTACAGAGAAACGGTGAAGAGGCATCCCACACTTGGCACTTGGCTCTTGGAAATGCCCACCACCCTCAGGAAGACTTCTCGGCCGTTTTTAGAAGGCCTTTGTGTGTAATATGACGAAGCTGCTCTCAACACGCCCCCAACTTTTAAGAGAAAACTTGCTGCATGTGGACAGTATGGATATCAAGAGGTTGCCAATCTATGATAAACTAGTTAGAAAATCGCACGTCTTGGGAACACCCATTTGAAAAAAAAAAAGATGGAAAAGAAACGTGTTCTGGAAGTGACTTTTAGACCCTCTGGAGAAGCGACACTGGGAGTGGTGATACTTGTGTCCATGTTTGTTCTGTGGGTTAGAAGACACAGAGCAGAGGACAGTGAGAAGAGAAGGTCCAGTACCAGACTGGTTACAGGTAGAAGACATTATTCTTACTGTAACCACTGTTCTGTGTATGCATTTTAGTCCTCGTTACTCTGATCTGTCTATCGATCTTTGACAATGCTAAGTACTTTATTGAAATATCTGGTCTTTCTAAATATTCTCAAGTACCTGATACATGTTAAAAGGTAGAAGTAGTAAAATAAGGCATTTTGTAAATTTCTTTTCGTTAGAATTCGAATGAAGTTTTATTTTGTAGGGCGAACACCCTATTTTGTAGGGCGAACACCCTCTTGAGTGGTACACATTGTGTTTATGCACTGGTCCTCGGAAGGGAAGGAAATACCGGGTGCTGGGGTGCACTTAGAGCGAGGTGAATAACCATTGTCCTTAATGCCTGTGAATTTTGTTTTACTTTTCTGTGTGTGTAAGGTATGTAAAGGACAAACGAGTCCTTTTACAGCATCTAGTCTTCCTAGATGTTAAAGAAGTTGCCAATTTTGATAAAAGTAGAGTTAGTAAACTAACAAATTTTGTACATTTTGTGTTAAAATTCCTAGGAAAGATTATCTTCTGAAAATTTGAGTATTTTAGCCTACCAGATTAGTGGAGAAAGGAGGGTTCTAGACTAAGTGCTCATATTTTCAAGATACTTTCAACTATTGTTGCCTATGTGCAGTTTAATCAAGACTGCTATGTATATATAAAGGACAAATCGAGACTTTAATTGAAACATCTGGTCTTACCTAGGTGCCCAACGTATAACGTTAGAAGTGCTCAACGTATATTAAATGTAGAATTAATGAAACATCACTTTTGCTAAAATTCATATGAAATATTGTCTTTTGGGAATGGAATGGTTAAACTACCTCTTGAGCAATATGGTACTCTTGTTCCGTGATTTGGAGGAGGTAGGAGGGAAGCAATTGCAAAAGATAGTATGTTAGTGTGTTTGTACTTGGATATTTTCAGACATCATTTTTCTGTATGTTTTGTGGGTTTTGTTTTGCTGTGTATATGCTGTATATAACAGGCAAATAAATCCAAAGTTTGCAACATCTAATCCCTAAATGTTAAAGAGGTTGCCAGTGTATGAGCAAGTAGTAAAGTTAGCATATTTTGTACACTTTGTGTTGAAATACACAGAAAATCTTGTCCTCAGTAAATGAATTTTGGATTCAACCGTCTCTAACATTACATGTGCCTGTACTTGTCCACTGGATTAAAGGCAACGAGAAGGCAGTGAGGAGAGAATGGTTCAAGGCCAAAATGTTCGTGTTTAGAAGATACCTCAGATTACAACCATTGCTACATGTGCGAATTTATTTATCAGTCCTATGTGATAGACAAGTTCTTCTATGAAAAAATCTAGTTCTAGCTATGTAGAAGTGCTTGATAATTTTGAAAGTAGAGGTAGTAGAATAACACTTTGTAAGTAGCTTTTAAAAACTGATGGGAAATACTATATTTGCAAATAGAATGTTTAAACCATAAAAAAAAAGAAAAGGAACACTTAATAGTTTTACAGTGCTAATTTTCTTCCAGATGACCCACAGATGCAATTCAATCCCAATCAAATTTTATCAGCCTCTTTTTGTAGAAATTAATAAGGTGATTCTAAAATTGTATGCAATTATAAAAGACCTAAAATAATCAAAACAACTATAAAAAAATACTTATAGGACTTACACCTAATTACAAAATTTGTTCTAAAGCTGCAGCAATCAAATGTATTGTATAAACATGAGCATAAACATATACATCAAGAGAAATGAACAGAAGTTCAGAAACAGTACCACATAATATGGTGAACTGATTTTTAACAAAGGTATCAAGGTAATTTACTGGGAACATTTTCTTTTCAGAAAGAGTACAAGAAGAGCTAGCTATTAAATGTAAAGAAGACAATAATTAGTCCTTACCAAACTAATAAAACTGGCAAACTTTAAACTGGCTTATAATCTAAACAGATTAAGCTATAAAAAAATTCTAGGAAGAAACAGAAATATAAACTTTAGCTAGATAATTCTTACATCTGATACAAACAAATACTTGTTATAAAAGCAAATTTTCATAATTTAGATTTCTTTTAAAACAAACCAAACACACCTTACTATATTTCTACATATACCATGAAGTAAATGAAAGATCAAGCCAGACTCTGAGAAAATATTCCTGTATTTTTTAATGTCCACAAATACTCCACACACATACACATACACACACACACTCAGGGAACATTTATTCAGGAAGTAAAAAGACCCTTCTCAATTCAATAACCACATTCAATGAAAACTTAAACTGGAAAAAAAAAATACGAGTGTGTGTGAAGCACAAGAAAAAATGGTTTTGTACTAATTTTTAAGGAAATAAAAATTACAATTACAATGAAACATTGCTACAGATCCACTAGATTTGCTAAAATTAAAGTCTAACAATACAGAGTAACTTCTGCAAGAATTTAGCATAACTGGAACTCTCACCTGCTTATTTGGAAACATTTTGCAGTTTTTGTTTATTTTTTACTTTATAGAAAATAAAATAAAATTTCATAAACAATAACAGTAAAAATAGTTATTGCACTGTGTATCATCATCTTCTAAGTTGTTACTCAGTACAAGACATAAGTCAAAAGATTCTTACACAAAATAAACATAATAATAACACTAAGCTTTCTTTTCAACAAATTAAGATAAAATAATAGTATAAAGGAAACCAATTAGCATATATATTGAAATATTTTTAAAACACTGGAATTTGTAATTTGGGGAAGTATTTGCACTACCTATATTTCCTATCTATTTCTCTTCTGTTTTGTTCTTTATTTGCGGTTGTCAAATGAGAGAAACTATGCGCTATTTGAGCTTGTATGTCTGACTTAAAGTTAGTCGGATACCTACTATCTGCTATGAGTTGAATTATAATTCTTTACAATTCATTCATTTAAGTATCAAAGGCCCTACCTCAGAGAGTAAACTTACTAGGACATATAGCATTTCAGATGTAATTAATTAAACTAGAAAGAAGTCATACTAGGGTAGTGTGGGCCTCTATTCCAATTTTACTGGTATCCCTGTAAAAAAAGGATTGTCAGCGCAGTTCTTCCACAACCCAAAGATTACCAGCAAACCTAGGAGAAGAGCATTGAATAGATGCTTCCTCATAGCATTCAAAAGGAATCAACACTGTGAACACCTTCCTTGATTTTGGACTCTAGCTTCCAAAATTCTGAAAGAGTACATTTTTCTCTTTATAGTCACCCAGATTGTGGTAGTTTGTTCCAGTAACCCTAGTGAAAGAATATACTCCTATTAATCACATTCTCACATATCTACACAAGTTAAATGAAAATATATGTCCAACAAAGAATAAAGGTTATTCAATGCAGAATTTTGTATGACAAGCCCCAAGTGGAAACAACTTGAATGTATTAGGTTATACCTAAATTAGTATTTCTACACCTAGACCCCATATTATCTTAATTCTTTTACATTATCTGGGAAATTAAATTGTAAAAAGGATCCCCATGGATTAAGATGTCAGTGAGTGGTGATAATAATAATCAAATAAAGCAGAATTACTTAATATCTAATCACTTGTAGTAAACTAGTAAAAGTTCAGGGTTTCATGACTGTGCCCTTCACATGTGAGCCAGTTGGTTTCTGTGGAAGAAAAACACAGTAGTAAAATTTTGCTATTCAGAATACTACTTTTACAAAGCTTTATCTGTAGCTTCTTTGTAGTTTAGATGTGAGGAACTGGTTGCTTTAGAGACATAAATATAGCAGTGTAAGTATTTAAAATATAGCGTTAGTATGAATTTCTAAACCACATTCTTATTCAGTCTAAATTACTCAGGTTCAACTTATTACAGAGTCAAAAATATTATGGTAATTATTTGTAGTAATTTTTCTTAATTTAAGTAAGAATTTTATAAATTTAATGAATAGATAGGATTTATAGTTTTAAAAGTTTTAGTCATATATTACCCATTATTAAATGACCACTTTTGAGCTGAATTTTGTTTTTCTGAAATTTATATTGTAGGATTTATATTCTGAAGCCCTAACTCCAGTTCTTCAGAATGTGACTGTGTTTGGAGATGGATTCTTTAAAGAAATAAAATGAGGTCATTCAGGTGGGACCTAGTCTTCTAGGATTAGTCCTATAAGAAGAGATTAGCACACAGACACACTGAAGGAAAACCTTATGAAGACGCAGAAAGAAGGTGACCCTCCACAAGCCAAAGAGAGAACTCCAGAGACATGAACTATGCTGAAATTTTGATCTTGGATATTTAACCTCAAGAATTTTGATTACAAAATGTTAAGCCATCCTGATTGTGGTACTTTTGTGGTACTTTCCCCAGGAAACTAATGTAGCCATTTTCAAAATTGGCTGCTTAATATAATCATTGATAACTATAATAACACTAAAAAAATGCAGTAATATCTTGGTTCATGAATGTTTCTGTTTGCAAATTTATTCTGTTCACAGACAAAAGCATTCAGCAACATTTTGCTTCTGTTAGCAAACTCCTGATCTGGTGGCAAACACGACCACGGCCATCTTCCCCACACAAACACAAGTGCAGCTATCTTTCCTAAAATCATAAAACAAATTATGTTCATTAACTGCTGGACCTTTGTAGTACTTACATTAATTAAATCACAATGGGGGAGGGAGAAAGAAGGGAAGGATTAGAGGCTCTGATTTTTTTCTTTACATAGGATTCTGTGGTTTTAAAATTGTTAAGGATAGATTCCACTGAAATGACTTCTATCTGTAACAGGCTGCTACAATGCTTCATAAAGAAAATAACTTGAGAACTGAGAACTGATAAACATGTCATATGTCCTTTACAGTCTGTTCAAGTTCTCTTTGTTATTCTGGCAAGTATGTTCCTTAAATTATTTAGTATCTATTTCTCATAACAGAAAACAAAAGTGAGTTGGTTTAAATCTTTGTTATCCTGTATTAAAATAAATTTCTTCCCATTTGGGTTTTGCAGGAGAGACAGTACAGTGTTTATTCTGCTGTAAAATTTCCCTTAAGAGCCAAATGTAATATGTTCCATTTTCTCAATATGATAACATAGTCCCATTGAAAATATGAATGCCAGGATTTTAAGCAATTTTGAAGCATTTTGAAAATTAATGGCAATTTTTAATTTAACATTTGTAAAATTCTTTGGTTTGATTGCTTCAGAGAGAAAGGATTATATCAAGCATAGAGAGCGAAAAAAAATTACTGAATAGAATATAAAGAAGAAAGATACAGCTGCATAAGTAACCACAGCAGGAGCTTGCTGTTCAGAAATGCCACTTAACTTTTAGATTTTTTGAAATTGTTGTTTCCAAATGAGTTCTGTTGCTTGCTAGGCTAAAAATAGGCAAGACACATATCACATATTGATTATGATGTTCCTGGTAGGGAGTCTTTAGGAACTGACCTTTATTTCTCGGGGTAAAAATTACTTGGAGACATGTACTTGCTTCTGCAAATCAGTCCTGAGAAAAAAGATGGTAGAAAATTTAAGACCAGAAAAGCAAGTGCTAGAATGGATAGACTAAACTCAAATCTAAATTTTTCTATTCTGGCTGGGGATTTAGCTCAGCAGTTAGAGTGCTTGCCTTGCAAGCAGAAGGCCCTGAGTTCAATCCCTGGCACCAAAAAAAAAAAAATAATAATAATAAATAAATAAATAAATTTTCCTATTCTTGGTTTGTGATATTGGGAAGATACTATTACTACTTATTATTATTATTATTTTAATATCTGTGTAACTTTTTTGACTCAACATTTATAATGCTAATTGCTTAATGCAATAGTAAACACTCATTGTTAATTTCTTCCTCTTTTTTGCACAATTTTACAGCAGCATAGTTCATAATGGCCACCAGTAGGAAACAAATGTCCCTGAACTGTTAAATGAATAAGCAAAATAACACATTCATAAAATGGAATGATACTCACCAACAAAAGAGACTGAACTATTGACAAGCACAATTAAAAAAATTTGAAACTAAACCCAAAAGAGTGTGTCCATTTCAATGTCAGTTTGGATAAAGATAAAACATAAGGATATGAACCATATCTGTTTACTAGTAGTTAGGGCTGGAGGATTAACTATACAAGGACAGTATTTGAGAATTTTGAGGAAGTTACAGACCTGTTCTGCACATGTGTGATGGTGAATACGTTTTTTTTTAAACCCACAGAAATAAGAACCATAAAGATGAAATTTTATTATTTGTATATTCAGATATATGTGCATATACACGCTATATATTTTTAATAATTGAAGATACTTATATCGTTGCTTTTTTATTTTAAATTCACATTTCAGTTTTACCCCAGTCAAGAATTTTAGCCTAATATATTAAAACTTGAAGTTCTTTCTCTTAGTTATTATTATTTTAAAAATATAATTAGCATATATTAGTTGTGCAAAATAAGTTTGTGGTGATGTTTTCATAATACATATAACAAACATCAATCATATTCATCCCAATTTTACCTTCCTTCCCCCTCTCTTCCCTCATTCTCTTCCCCTTTCCAAAGAGTCCCTCTTCTTTTATGTCATCTTTTGTGCCCCCTAGCTGTTACTTATGACAGAAGACGTACAATATTTATCTTTCTGCATATGGCTTAATTTGCTTAACATGACAATCTCTAGTTCCTTGAATTTTCCTCCAAAATGACCTGATTTCATTCTTCTTTACAGATAAGTGACAGCCCATTGTGTATAGATGCCACATTTCTGGTATTTATTCCTGATTGATGAGCATCAGCACTGATTCCACAATGCAGCCACTGTGAGCAGAGCTGTAACAAACATGGTCTGCAGGCATCTCTATATTACGCTGATGTTCACTCCTTCTTGCACATATTCAAAGTGATTAACAGTTAGTTTTTTGGGGACCCTCTAGACTGATTTCCATAGTGGCTCTACTGATTTATATTGTTACCAACAGTGTGACTGGGGTTTGATTTGCAGTTTTGATTTGCATTTCCCTAATTTAATAGCTAAAGACATTGAGCATTTTTCATATAATTATTGGCCACTTGTATTTCTTCATTTAAATAGTTTATCATTGTTAGTAATCCCCTGTTCAGAAAAATGGCAGGGACATAGAAGGCATATGTAAAGCTTGATTCCATTAGTAGTTATTCATTTAAAATGACCTTCAGTGGACATGCCTCTAGCCATAGCTGTAGTGGACTCTCATCTTCTGTAGGGACTCTGTTGAGGGCCAGCCCTGTCTGACTGCCTGTAATGTTTCTACCTAACTCAGCTGTCTATGCTGTTCCCCCCTCTGAAGAGGCACCTTCACTGCGGTTAGGGGATAACGGGCGAAGTTTCCATCTAGCTGCTTGGAGCTGAGAAGGATCGGTGTTGGGGAGACCGCAGTCAGTGACCTCTGGAGAGTTCATCTGATGGGCCTTGCGTAGAAGTAACGCTGTAGTTCAGCAGTTACAAAATCCCTTCACAAGTCCATCTAGTGGGTCCCAGTGAAAGGAAGCTGGCACATTTGTAGTCGGTTCCATCTGTATGATGAAGACAGTTATGGCTAGAGGCACGTCCATTGAAGGTCAGACCTCAAGATAAGGATAGAATGACGAGAGCTACACACCTGCTCGAGGGATAAACAGTGAAGATTACATTACATTCATCTGATCTGATAAAATCTAGACAGACATCAGTCACCCAGGTGGGCAACCAGGACCTCCAGATCCATCCCATCCCGGAATGTCTTTGTTCCTTCCATGTTCATTTGCTAGTGACCTGCTCCCACACTGGATCAATATTACCCAGACAGATATACTTGTGATGTTACTGCTTGATCATAATTTTGACCCATGTTGTACTCACGTCATGATATTGCTCTACAAAACTTCCTCTGAAAAGTGGGCTAGTTGGCAACCCACTTGGGGGCCGCCTGTCTCTCAGGAGCTATCTCTCTCTCTCAATAAATTTTCCTACTCTTAAAAAAAATGAAACATAACTGAAAAAAATTATTGGTGCCTTTTTTTTTTAGCATTTCACTTAAAACAGTCCTACATGGATGCATCACTTATTTGACATCCGTATCCTTCAGGGATCTGGTTTTGACTTGAATTGATCATGGCCATGAGTAGAGATTAAGTTTAATTCTGTAGAAAGAAAAGTCTGGGTATACTGCCTACTTGAGAGAAAAAGCAGTATTTTATTATTGATTCAGTAGTTCAATATATATTATATTGCAAGAATATATTGTGGTACCCTCCATCCCTATTTATAGAACAGAGGGGAGGGGTGGGGAAGAGTGGGGGAGAACCAAGATGCACCATGTACAGGTACAAAGCAAATATGATGAATGTGATCATTATATGTACAATGTACCAATACATGTTCTTGATTAAAAATAAAAAAATAAAAAATATATTGTGGTGTTAATTTGGATGTCTACTAATTACGTGTGCAGGTAAATATTCCTTATTGTGCTTATCTCCTTAATGATATAATGTAAAAGGAACATGTTTCTTATATACTAATAGCTACTAACTTTACATTTACTTTGAAAATTAACTATAATTCAAACTCTTGCTTTTCTTGAATTGAATAATAACTATGAGGTATGTATGGAAATCTGACTACTTTGGCAAAAAGTTTGCCTGTTTGAGCTTTACTGGGTGACTTTAAAAGCAATAAAATATTGTGACATGAAAATAAAGTAAAATTGTCATTTTGGCAAAATAAGATAATATTACCTGATCACAAGCCACAACTATCCGATTCCTTATCACTCTGAAGTAATTCGTATCTTCCATTCTCATTGTCACTAGGACTGCAAAATGCCAGTGTCCCCAGTCACAAGAGAGATTAGGGAATCAGGACATTACAAAAACAATCCATGTCAGCACATGTGTACTGGGTGTGTATGAATAAATAAATATGTCAAGCTGTGAGAAATTTTAAAAATAAATTGGCTTAGAATAGTGGACTATAGTAGAAAGGAACATTATAAATCTATAGTTAAAATTGTGTTTATATATGCAAAGTTTTCCCAAAAGTAAGTATTTTGTGAAGCAGTATTGGAACTTCCAAAGTTATCCACCAAAAAGAGGGAAATGACAGTTTCAACAAAGTTTTTAAAAACATAATGACCACTGGAAATTTTTCTGGTGTTTAATTATTGCCTTTCAAATTAATTAGAGCTTTTGGCTGGGAAGATTAAAAAGTGGAGTAGATTTTTATTCTAATAACTTCTTGATAGCACAGAATAAGAATAAGCATGAAAGTATATTTTGTAGAGCTATGATAGCATATAAACAAAAATATGTAGACCAGAAAGAGAGAAATTAATATTACTGTCAGATCTTGACAACAGCATACTTAAAAGTGAGAAAATGCTGCCAAGTGAAATTTATATGTGAGTAAGCACAAACACAGAAGACCACTGAAGTAGTCTCCAGAGTTTACACCACAGAAAAGAGTCAAGCAAGAATTTCACATTTCAGGAAAAACACGAAGTAGTGTCTCAGTGCTAGCAGACTATAGATTAAGCAAACTGGATCTCTTCCTCAGAAATATCATGAGCAGTGCTAGCATTGGCAAGAAAAAGAAATACTGTATAGGAGAAATGTAAACCTTAAAAGGTTGTTGATTAAGATAAACAGGAAAATCCAAGAAGGAATATCAAAATATCTCAAGATCCCAGAGCAAAAATTTCCCATTTATTGAAGAAATTGCTTCAAAATATAATAACAACAAAAACCCACCCAATTTTGTACTAAGATCCTGGCTATGATGTCACAACCTCTTCAAGCACTCATCCTCATAGTGTCACCTATACTTTGTGGGTCCAGGAAAAATGAGTACATAAAAAAATCTGAACCAAAGGAACAGAAAACTCAACATTATATAAAGTTTCAGGAAGAAACTAATAAGTGAGAAACAATTTTTGAACAGGTCATTTTATAAAACTTTATTGTAAATTGCCCTTTAAAAACAGCTACAAAAGAGAAGAAAATTAGAATGTGACAATCAAACAAAAATTAAACATATTTGTACTTTAAAAGCACCAGAAACTAGAAATTCAAAAATTTCATAATAAAAATGGATAAATGACAGGGAGAGGTAAAATGGATTATCAACTCAAGAAAGAAATTAAAAGACAAAATCTCTCAGAGGAGAAAACTAAATCATAGGTTACACAAGGGAGCATAGGGAGGGCCAAAAATATAAGAATCACGCAATAGCCCAATGTAGTAACAATTGTAATAGAATTTTAACACCGTAGGATATGAAAACAGAAACAGAGTCAAGGAGTCAAGGAGCCAGGAAAATTCACCTCATACAAAGACATAAAATAGACATGAAATGAAAGTGGTAGAAAAGATTGTAAAGGGGCCAGATGAGAACTAATCTTTACACTGATTCCAGTAAAGCTCTTCAAAATAAAAATTACCTGAATTTGCACTTTTGCTATTCACTTGGGAAAATTAAACATAGAAGTCAATTCTAAACTTTATTTTAAAAAAAAGTTGAGGTTTTTTAAAAAAAAGTATTTTATTAGTACATGTTAATATTACATGACGGTGGGGATTATTTTACAAAGCTGGTACACACATTTAACATTTTAATCAATTGCAGTCCTTTTGCCTCCCTCTCTATTTTGTTTCCTTTCCTCTCATTCACTCATTCACTTAAATTTCTCATACAAGAGAAAAGATGTGAGACTAACTCTGCAAGTCTGCTAATTTTATTCAGTATGATGATTTATACTTCCATCCATTTTCCTGCAAATGACACGATTTCGTTCCTCTTTATGGCTGAGTAATATTCTATTGTAAATATATGTATTATATATTTTTTTCTTTATTCTTTCATCTATGGACAGGCACATAGGCTCTTTCCACAGCCTAGCTATTCTGAATTGTGCTTCTATAAATATGTATTTAGTACAGTATTGTATGCTTTCCTTAAAAAAATTCTCAACATCTCTAGCCATCAGAGAAATAAAAATCAAAAGCCTCAGTTTTTTGTAATGAATTTTTAACTATCCTAAGTCTCCAAATAAAACATTCTAATTATTTTTAAAAGGCAGCATTCCTTTCATTTCTTAATAATCACATCTTATTACAAGCAAGAGAATAGCACAATGTAGTAACAATTGGAATAGAGTAGAATTTTAACACAGTAGGATATGAAAATAGAAACATAACAATATCGAGTGCCTTTAATAGACTTTTTTGTCTAAAACAGTTCACTTGAACACTAAAGGAATAATCAGAACATACACAGAAATTTATGCACATAAAAATTGGCAAAGAATTATATTAGTTCATAAAAGAGAACTTCTGATTGCATAAAATAAAAATGATACATTAATCATAATGTAATAAGACTTATTAGAAAACAAAGCAAAATTCATTGTACAGGATAATTTAATTTTTTTTCTAATAATTGACTCTTGGAACTGAGGTACAATCCCTATTAAAGTGTGTATTATTTAATATATAATATAGTGAAACTATAACAAAAATCTGTAGGATTTCAAAAATATGGAGTATTCAATCTATACTGTAATTGAATTTTTAATTATATGAAACCTGTAGCTTGTAATATTTACATGAATAAACATGAAAGGAACTGGGTTAAACATAAACTTTTAAAAAAATAAAGTGAATATTATACTAAACAGAAGGAAAATAGAAGGTAAAATATCTCTACAGTGAAAATTGTAAAACACTGATGAAAGAAATTGAAGTGGATATGAACAAATTAAATGATATCAGAGTCTTCTTGGATTGAAGTATTAACATTGCAAAAATGTCCATATTGCTCAAAACTATCTACCAAATCAATGCAATCCTTACAAATACTAATAGCATTCTTCACAGAAATAGCAAAAATAATCTTGAAATGCCTATGGAATTACAGAAAATCCTGAGAGCCTAAAGCAGTCTTGAAAAAAAAAAAGAAGTTGGAAAAATAATATTATCTGCCTTCAAAGCATACTACAAAACTGGTATAATTAAACTATGATATTGGCATAAAAACACACAAAAAAATGCAACAGAACTGAGCTCTTGGAAGTAATGCCATATACTGAAAGCCAACTGTTTTTTACAAAGGATCCAAGAACACACAGTAAAGAAAGAATTGTGTTTTCAATAAATACTCCTGGAAAAACTGGATATTTGCATGGAGAAAAAATGAAATTATATACTCATTTTCATCAACTGCAGCATCATTTCAAAATGAATTAAAATTAAATGTGAGATATGAACCTAATAAGCTACTAGAAGAAAACAGGGGAAATTATTCAGGATACTGATCTGTATAAAGGTCTTATTGACAAAACTCCAAAAGTATAGGAGTCAAAAAAAAAAGAAGAAGAAAGAAGAAGAAGGAATAAGGAAGAAGAAGGAGGAAGAAGGAAGAAGAAGGAAAGAAGAAGAGGAAGAAGAAGAGGAGGAAGAAGCAGAAGAAGAAGCAGAAGAAGAGGAAGAAGCAGAAGGAGAAGCAGAAGAAGAGGAAGAAGAACAAGAACAAGAACAAGAAGAACAAGAAGAAGAAGAAATAAATGAAATTTCATCAAATTAAAAAGGTTCTATAACATAAAATTGAGCCTGATAGGAAATTCTGGTGGGAACTCAGAAAACTAGAGTGGTGATAGGAATGCAGACAGTAAAGAATGCACTAAAGAGGTATCATATTTGAACAGAGGCTCTACTGAGAATTGGACTAGAGGTGACATTCATGTTACATCCCAACAAACAACTTTTTTATATTCTGTCCATGTCCTGAGACATTGGAAGGCTTAGTTTACTGGTGGCAGATTCATCTGGTGTGAAGATTTCAAGGAAGCTCAATGTTCAGATTGTGGCATGGTATTGCTGATTACTTTTGGCCAGATTTATACTGAGAATTAGGAGGTGAAAGGAATAGCAGAATGATTTAGAAAAACTTTCATCTCATCCAGAATTTTAAAAAATGCAAATTTAGAGTCAAAGATTTGTGGTTGCTGAAGTAGTGGGCACCATTTAAAAGAAAACAGTACTTAAAAATGGAATAAGAAGAAAGATGCTTTGAGGATATCTCAGGAATCAGCAAAACCCCACCTATTGAAGATTCAAGAGTGTAAAAGTATAAACTTTTCATTTGAGAAGGGAGATCCTGGGGTCCCTGCTCAAGAAGGACTGTTTAGGGAATTTGTTTCCTGGAATTCATCTCCCTTTGCTCAGCTGTTCAGGCACTCAGAAGCCACTGCACCCATTGTCTAAGGGGCCCGGCTTGATCAAGCCAGCAGCAGACCTAGGCATAGTCTGTATGATTCCGGTTTTACCGGCATGTAGAATCCAAGAAGTGTGTTGTCTTGGAGGCTTCCACTTAGATTTCAAAAGGTCTGAAAAGTCTAGCAAAAATATGGGACTGGGTCAGAATTCCTGGCTGAGAGTCCCTAAAAGAGGGATGCCTGTGGCTGTGGGAGTAAAGCCAAAACTTCAATAGACACCCTGGGAAGTGTCTGCCAAGGAAAGCCAAGGGCAGTGAGCCAGACCAAGATAAAGACAATGCAGGCTTCGAGTAGAAAAGCTGTAAGAGTGAGGGCCCCAAACCTTCTGAAACTCACATCTTACCACCATGTGCCCCAGGGGCTGAACATGATGCTACATGTCTAAATATTCACCCTGCTGAATTTTGATCTTGCTTTAGTTAGATTCCTTTCCAATTTTTTGGAATGGTATTCCAAAATTGATTTTGTGCTACTGATTTTTGGAAATACATACTTGCTTTCTGACTTTTAAAGTGGTTCACAGATAAGAGTTTGCCTTGAGACTCAGAGGAGTTTTGGACTTGGACTTTAGAGCAATGCTGTGATTATTCAGACTTCAGGAAGACATTAGTGTGTTTTCAGATCTTCACAGGATAGTTATGTTATATGGAATTTTGACCTTGTTATTGTGTTTATTTGGATATCAAGTATGGCTTAAGGAACTATAATTAGGAGTCAAGAGGTGGACTTCCAAATGATAAGTTAATTGAACTAAGAGACTCCTGGAGAAGTCATTGGTTTGTGAGGGCACTAATCTCATGAATGTTTGAGTCATAACTGCATGGACTATTAAGAGGAGAGGGCCAGACAGAGCAAGTGGATCAGGAGTTTATAATCTTGGATATTATGTGTACTTCCTGGACCCTTCCTATCTATCTCTTTCCAACCATTTCCACTTCTTAGCCACTGTAAACTGAGCAGCTTTCCTCTATCATGCCCTTCAACCCATGATGCTTCTGTCTTGGGTCCACCCAACAATATACTGAAACTGATAGGGTTGTTCACTAAAATAAACCTCTCCTTTTTAAGTAGTGGTCATTTGTCAGGAACTTTGCCCAAGCAATGGGAAAGCCAATCAATACAAAAGGAAACAATCATCAGAGTGAAGCAACAATCTATAGGATGGTAGAACATATTTGTGATGTATATGTTTGATAGGGGGTGATATTAAGAATATTTAAGAAGCTGTAGAAATTGAATAGTAAAAACACAAATAACCTGATTTTAAAATGAGCAGTCTACATAGACATTTCTCAAGAGAAGACATATTAATGGTCAACAGGTATATGAAAAAAAGTTCAATACCACAAATCATCAGGGAACTACAAATCAAAGGCAGAGTGAGATAACACCTCTCACTAATAAGAATGGCGATTATAAGAAAGGAGAGAATAAAAAATGCTGGCTAAGATAAGCAAAAAAGGACATGCTTATACACTGTTGCTGTGAATGTAAATTAGGACAGCAACTACAGAAAACAGAATAGATGTTACTCAAAAAGTTGAAAACGGAACTACCACGTGATCCAGAAATCTGACTCATGATTATTCATCCCAAGGAAATAAAATCAGTATGTCAAAGAGACATCTGTATTCCCATGTTCAATGCAGTACTGTTCGCAAGAGCCAAAAATAGGAACAATTTAAGTACTCACCAATTGATAATTGCTGAATACACAAAGAAAATGTAACACACATGTACATTGGAATACTATTTAACCATACTAAAAATGGAATCTTATCAATTCAACATCAATGGAACTGGATTTTAATATGTTAAGTAACATAAACCAGGCACAGAGAGCTATGTACCATGTGATCCATGGGATCTAAGTCATGTGTGAAATCTAAGAAAGTTGATCTTTTTTTTTTTTAAGAAAGTTGATTTATAGCAGTTAAAACTTAATGGAGTTACCAGAGGTTGGGAGAGCATGGAGACAGAGTGATGAAGATAGGTTGGTCCATGGGTACTAAATAACAGTTAGATATAAGAAGTTCTAATGTGTTATTAAATAGCAGGGTGACTATAAGTAATGTAAAAGTACTGTACAGAAAGCTATGTGTTATGGTTTATATCTGGATGTGCCCACAAAGCTTCATGTACTCAGATGAAGAGCTTGTGATGACTGAATTATGCAGACATTACACCTGGCTTGGTGGTGGGTGTAAGGCCTGGCTGGATGAAATGAGTCACTGGAGGCATGACTTGGTAGGGCATATATCTCCCTCCCCAGCATATCTCTTCACTCTCTGCTCCCTTCCTGCCATGATAAGAGCATCTTTTCTCCGCCTGACCCTTCCACCATGACTTTCTGCCTTGAAACAGCCAACTGTGGACTAAAAGCACAAGCCAATATGAACCTCTCCTCCTTTAAAATGTAGGTGTCGGGTACTGTGCTCTGCAAATAAAGAAAGTGAGAAAAACACTGGGAAAATTATTTTGAAAGTTTTTTCCATACATAAATGATAAATGTTTAAGGAGTTAGATATGTTTAACTTGCTTTATTACACAATATACATGTAACCTGCATTGAAACGTCTTATTAACCCATTAATACATACATTTTTATGTGTCAGCTAAAATAAATTTAATTTGAAAAAATATAGCAAAGATAGGTTGCTAGGTAGAACTGTTGCTTGACTTCAGTTGAAAAAAGAAAGCTCTTTTTAGTTCTTTTTCTTACATAAAAGAGCACCAGCTAGGAAGTATAGAGTAATAGAAATTAAATCAATTTTTCATGCAAAAATCATTAGTGAATACTAAAACTATTATATGCAAGATATTGGGAAGCAGAACACTCATTGCTTTTATAGTAATTTGAAAGAAAAAAGGCAGACATTTACCATGAGGAAATTTGGGATTTTTTTTACCTTATGCTATCAAAGTTACCTTAAATAATAAGGGGGAAATCTGGCATTGAGGTGCGGTATTTTGTGAAATGTAATTGGACGCAATGTAAGTAATCAGTATCAAGCCTGCAGTGTTTGTTGGAAAGAAATGTTGACTTTAGCAAGAGACGGGATGTAATTTCCAGTTTACATCCAGGAAGTATATGACACAGAGAAACTCCTTAAATGATACGACAAGAAAGCTAGTAGAATGTACTATGCGTTTACATATTATGAAACAATTGGCTTGATCTCTTCAAAAATCCAATATTATTATGAAGAAGAAAAAAAACAACTGGGAGTACTGTACTAGACTAAGATATTAAAAATACAGAATTAAGAGCAATGCATCATTTTTTATTGCTTTCTGGCTCTGAAAGGTAGCAATAGAGCATCGGGGAGAAATTGGGAGGACTGGGATGAGATCTAGATGACAGATGGTACTAAGAAATAGTTATCAATTTTACTAGGAGTGAGAATAATATTATTGCCATCTGTATCCTAAAGGATTAAGTAGTGAAATGTCATGCGCTCTATAACCTTAAATGACTCATTTTATACATAAACATATGCACATGTATTTGTGTAGAGAAAAGAGAAAAAGAAAACATAATTGAAAAATACTAGTAACTTTTAATTCACTTATCTTTACTACATTTAACTTTATATTATTTTCTTGTTATTTTTCTGATAAAAATTGTGAAAAATTTCCACTGCTTTAAAAAGGCAGTAGAAGTAGTAGTAATGCTGCAATATTTCTCTTTCCAAGTTTTATTCACTAAATACAGAATAAAGACTTTTATGTTTTGTAAGATAGAAAAATAAGTAAGATCAATTCCAGCATTCAAAGTGCAGTCATTAAACTTTAAATGAATAAAATCTCTTATATCTCAGATGAATAAGCAATTACGACATATAGGAATGAAACGATGCATAGATAAAATAATACGGATTTTAAGAAACAGATGCAAGGAAGCTGCATTCAGGAAAATTTAAACTAAACATATAAATACAAGTAAAATTAAAAATGTACCTTCCAAGGTCACTGAAACTCTTATTTCAATAACAGACTATTTGATAATAAATTAACTCACACAAATGATTCTTCTTTAGGTACTGTTTTGCTCAATCAGTGTATTTTGTGATTTTCTTACTGTATACATTTTTATGGTCAAAAGACAAGAGGTGATACGAGAACATAAACTTGAAGTAAAAAGGATCTGGGCCATTTAACTTTCAATAATGATGGATTTTTCATTTGTAAAATGCTTTATATATTCCAAGGGTTCATTTTATTCCAACGTTTCCATGGGTTGAATGTGTGGAAATTATGTTTCTCTATAAGCAAAGTTAAACAAATGAGATCTTTTTAGGTTGTGGCTTGTAGATATCAGTTATCTTTTTCTACATTGGAATAATAGGAACAATGCTTTTATCACACAGAATATAATTCTTTTTTCTTTTTAAAACTTTTTATCATTTGTAAAGTATACTAATATTTTTAAAATACAATAAATACAAGTGAACATAAAACAGATTAAATAGAAAATTATGCAAACTGATACAGTAGTGTAGCATTAACTCAACAAAACATGCTGAAACTATCTACTTTGACATTATCCAACTATGGATAAAACAAGAATACAAAAAATTATAAACATTGGCAAGGATAGGAGGGAACTCTTCTACAATTATTGATGTGGATGTTAATTATTATCGCCACTACAAAAACAATATGGAGGTTCCTCATAAAACTGAAAACAGAAATGCCATCTGATACCTCTCTACAACTCTTCAGAATATAACCAAGGGAATTAAGGTCTGTACACTATAGAGATGCCTGCATACCTATGTACAGTGCAACATTCTTCATAACAGCTAAATCGTGGCGCCAAACTTGGTGCTTGTCAGTAGATGCATAGATAAATGCACAGAAGAATATACATGAATATATATATGAAGAATATATATATGTATGGATATTCTTTCTATGGAGTGTTATTCAGCTATGAAGAAGAATGACATCATGTCATTTGTGGGAAAATGTCTGAAATTGGAGATCATCGTGTTAAGTGAAATAAACCAGACTCAGAAGACCAGTATCACATGTTTTCTCTCATATGTGGAATCTAGGGGGGAAAAAGATGACATGAAATTAGAAGGGATACTACTAGATAAGAAGAAGGGGATCAGTTAAAAGGAGGCACAGAGAGAAGTGAGGGGTCACAGTGGGATGAATATGATCAAAGTAAGGTACATACATGTGTGAAAATAGCACTAATTCCAATATTTTGTATAATCAATATACACTAGTGATAAATACACAAAAAGACGATTTTAAATTACGTCAATGATTGAGTGTGTGAATATGAACTAGTTGAGGATGTGATGCAGAAGTCCTTGTACCCAAAGGACTCTACTCTTGCTTTTAAACAGTTGTTCAATTTCTCTATGGCTCAGAAGATTCTATGAAAATGAGTGAAATATTTTTGTTCCTAAAAGACAAAGTGTCATTTAAATTTTTTTATATCTTTTCATACTCAAAAACACAACTTCAAATTTGGAATTTAAATTCCTGGCAAGGTTGTTGTAGCAAAATACAGCAGTTTAAAATAGTGCTGAAAACTTAAATTATGAGGTTGCCATCTAAATATTCAGCAGTAAGTTAATGCAGGTTAGCCTTTTTTTTTTTTTTTTTGGTGGTGCCGGGGATTGAACTCAGGCCCTTGTGCTTGCAAGGCAAGCACTCTAATCACTGAGCTAAATCCCCAGCCCCCAAGCCTTTTTTTAATACAGGAACTCATTCTCATATCATAGGTTTTGGAAAATCTGTAACTCTTGAAATGCATGTGTACATACACACTTTAATGCTAATGGTTACACCTATTTTGGAGTGGGGCTCAGAATTCATTTTACTTCTTTACTTTGTGATGGCTCATTTCCCACCTTTCCTTCCTACTTAGAGTGTGGTTCCAAGTACAAATTCAAAAGTATTATTGTTTGAAAAGGTACCATGATTTATGTCACTAATTAAAAGGTACATGAAGAATCATTGCTGTATTTTTATTGTTCTACTCGTCAATAACCAACTAAAAATTCATAGCACTTTTGAGTTCTGTTAGTTCAAACAATTTGAAGAACTATTACTGACTTATTGTCAACTTGGTTATTCTGGTAATTCAAGTCATATAATAATAACCAAAACCTGGTATCTTGAAAATTTTGCTTTTATTTACGTAATACACAGCAAATAAGCTTATGAAAGTATTTCTGAAAGAAAGGCACAAATGAAGAGCATAAATAATATATAATGCACTAACTTACCGCTGCCCTTTTCTACGTTCTGTCAAAAACACAGTTACATATTACTGTTTGCCTTTAGAAGTTATTGTCTGCCTAAAGTTAAATTCCCTGCTATTTAATAAAAAAATACATCCAAAAGCCCTTGCCAACCTAATAATTCTTCTGTTTGTGTCTATATGATACTACAAATAAACATTAAAAATCAGAGTTTCTTTGCTTTGTTTTTCTTATTTAAGAGCAGATTCACCAGCACAGTGACTGTCAGCTAGCTCTTGACAAAAGGTACACTTCTGAAATCAATATTGTAGTGATGACAGCAGCCAAAGGCTGATCAAATAACACAGTCTGTTTAAATTTTTTTAAACTATTATAGTAACAGACACATTGCCATCAGCCCTCCTCAAAATACTCCCCCATGCTTCAAAAACGATTATCCCATAGATCTTGCCGCTTTCTAAAGTGGTTCTGGGAGTTCTCTTCTCTGAAGGCCTTTACGAATTGTGATAAAATTATATGTATATGCTGAATGCTGCTGCCAAGCGCCCAGTGGACAGACAGGCTCATAAGAACATTACAGTGAGTTCTCGCTTGCAGGATCTGGCACCATGGAGCCTTCTGGCTCTTCCCCAGAGTCAAGAGGACCATTAAAGGTAAAGTTTTGAGTCAGTTCAGGACACTGAACCAGCCATATCAAGACACACGTGAAAGGGGACTTCCAGCACTGCTTCAGAAAGTGGCATAAATGTGCCTCATGGGATAAATGTGTTCTATGTGAGAAGGACTATTTAGAGAGGGATTCATGGCAATGTATCTTTTACCACAAGTTTTTAAATTTAAATTTTCACTGTATATCTTGATCACACCTGGTGTATGTGCTAAGAAAGTTACGCACCTGATCATTTAATTATCAAGTCCATGTGGAGCTGGGAACAAGGTTAGACTGAGTGCTAAACAGTGTGACTTCGAAGACCATAAAAACCATCTTAGAGTTCAATCCCCAGCACTCCCCCGCAAAAACACCGTTTAGAATCACTTGATGTCTTTAACAGGAATAAAGGAAATACTTTAAGCCCTATTTCTTCATTCTTACCATCTTCTGACCCCATCATAGAATCATTCAAGTATTGCAGAACCAAGACCTACTTACTGTTTAATGAGCACTATGTAAGCCTTTAGTCATGCTATATTATTGCTTCATCTTTGCATTCCACTGGCCTGTTCGAAGCAGTTCAGTGGAGGATATATCTCTTTTCTTTGGACTTTTCTCTTCTCTAAACATGATTTCCTCTATGAAAGAGTCTGACTTAAATGTGAACTTTGTCTATTATTAACTTTTCTCCAGCAGCAAAAAAATATTGCTCTTCCTTTTTTGTACTAACTATGAGGTTTTTTTTAAGTATGGGTTTTTATTTGTTCTATTTGCCCACGTATCTCCACAGTCTAAAACTATACCTGGCATAGAACAAGTACGAAGTTACATGGAATAAAACATTTGTTCACTTCTTATCCTTCTTGCCCATTTTCATTAACATGGTCAAATACTCACCAAATTTAATGTGTTAAGTATGAGTTTGCTGGCAGAGGGCAGGACGTCTTCCTTCCTGTCAAGTCTATGCTCCTGTTTCAAGCAAGCATATCCATCCATAGTTGCAAGTCTCATAATCATGGATTATCCTCGAAGGCCTAATTACAGAAATAGAAATCAATCATAGTTTCTTAGGAGAAAGAGAGTTGATATGTAGCAGGTGCTTAGCTAAATATCAGCATTTTGAATAAAGACAAAGAAGCTGATTCTGAACTTTAAAGACCCACCTTACTTAAGGTATTGCCTTTTTAAAAACTATTATATTTTGTACGTTTTGTATCTTTTTAAAATTTATTTTAAAATATTGGTTAAAATATCTTGACTAAATACTGAGTTGTCTTAGGCTGCTGCAAGAAAAATATCAAAATCAGAATGGCCTAGACAAGAAATATTTATTTCTCATAGTTGTGGAAGCTGGAAAATTCAAGGTGAAATACCACTTCCTGGATCACACAGCCATATTGTCCTTGCTCTCACAGGGTAGAAGGGGGAAGATCGCTTGCTGGAACCTCTTTTGTAAGGACAATAATCCATTCATGAGAGTGTCACTCTGAGCTCCTCCGTCCCTTCCACACCCCCTTCCTCCTAATAACATTTCTTGGGGATTAGGAACTCAATAAATGGGTTTGCAGGGGACAGGAGGACACACAGACAGTCAATCCATAGCATGTGTTTTTGACTACTTGTTTTGGAGGGTTTTCATACTCCATGTTTCCCTTTTACTCCCCACCTGAGGTGAGTGCCTTGCTCACTTCACTCTAATCCTGGCCCTGAGTGATTCAAGGACTCGTCTTCCTCCTAAGATGATTTTCCTTTGCCTCTGAACAAGGTAATGGGGACTACTGTGGTGGAAGTCTTGATGCATTAAGGCTTTGTTGCAAATTCAGCAGTAACCCGGGCAGCCACGGGAGAGCCTTTCTGCTTACAATTCTTCCTTGCTCCTGTAGCGTGCCCTCATGCGGCCCATGTGTGGATTATTGATGGCTTTCATCCTAGCCCTGTACAGACAAGCTCCTTGTTGTAGCACAGACTCCTGAACTTCTCCCCTAATCTACATTATATGATTAAAACTACAGTTAATATTTAAATTAAAAAATACTACTCTAAGAAACACATTTGTCATGTATCTCTCAAAAAAAAAATTACTCCCCTTGCTTCAAACGCATCTATCATTCTTACCACTTTCTGAAGCAATTCTGGGAGTCCTTTACTGTGAATGTCTTTAGTTGTGTTGTCATGACCACCTGATGTCCTGAACCCATCAAAATATTTACTTTTCATGGTCATTTTGAGTTTGGGGATGAGCCCAAAGTCACATACTGCCAGATCTGGTGAATAAGGTGGATGAGGACACACTTTAATGTTTTCATGTGCCTGCCTCTCTGTGGGATGTCATTCAACAGCAGCATTCACTGCATTTTTGGACAAATTCTAAAAATACTTAGGAAAGATGACTTCCAGAAGAGATTTAAAAAATGTAAAGAATGATGGAATGTATCCCAATAGAGAGGGAATGAATAGGATTAATGACGATGTGTCCTTTACTTTAATAGATGTTTAAAATTTAAACACTACAGTATATTTTGATCACACTTTATATATTGTAGCTAGAAAATTATTTACAACTTTTCCTCAATGAAAAGTTTGATCAAGAATAACATAATATACTCCATTGTGTAGAAAAACCACATCTTCTTTAGCCATTCATCAGTTGTTGGGCATTTAGGTTGTTTCCAAGACTTAGCTATTACAAATTGTGCTGCTATGAACATGGTTGTGCATATATCACTGTGATATGATGATTTTAATTCTTCTGGGAAGATACCCAGCAGAGGAATAGCTGGGTCAAATGGAACCTCTAGTT